>CAHIKZ030000067.1:570000-650000 GCA_903632075.3 Acanthosepion pharaonis | reverse complement strand
TTTCGGAAACATAATGAGTGTTTAAACAATTTGACACTGACAGGATATATTGACGGCAAGTGTGTCAGAGAAAAGTCTAACTAATAACTAATAATCCTGTGATATTTATTGGCAGAACAAGGAATAGAAGAGATACCAAAACTAGAAATTTACTAAGAGCTACAAATGACAGAAAATTGCGGAGAGCCATGAAGTCCTGGGAAGAAACGACGCATAGAAGTAGAATAAGAACCAATTCCATAATAGTCACCATTTTCGAGATGAAATGGCGAGACATAACCGTAAGTTCTATGCTAATAATTTCATCTATCGTGCTTTTCGATTATGGAAATCTATTTTGCTTTACCAATTCCAGACCAAGTCTAATCTTCAAAAATTTAAATCCATTTTCAAATGTTATCTCAGTCACTTATGTGCGTATACGCTTAAGTGATAATATATCATCTGATACATGACAGTCGAGGCAGATTTTACCGCAGTAGGCTGCCATTTCTTTCTGCGGTAGACCAGTTGCAATCCAAAACTATAGAACACGGTCCTGCTATCTTCACATAGCAGGAAGGAGAAGAAGAGTATTTATACTTTCCCCAAGCACGTAAGTGAATCCAATGGATTTTACTTGGATTCGAACTCCGCTCCCCGATTCCTCAATCTGACCCGCTATTCATTATTCCACCGTGTCGCCTTTACAGCGCTGTCTACTGTCTTCATAGATTTTGTACTTTTATTTCTTTCTCTTTCTCTTTTCTCTTTTTCTCTCTTTTTCTTTCTTTCTTTCTCTCTCTTTCTCTTTCTCTCTCTCTTTCTCTCTCTCTCTCTCTCTCTCTCTCTCTCTCTCTCTCTCTCATAGTCTTTTTTTCTCATATTCTCTATCACTCAGTAATATTTTGCGTCTTTTCGTTTTATAGATTGTTCGGAGATAAAAATGGTTTCATACAGAGACAGAGGTGATAAATATAACATAGTTGAGAATGTATTTGAGTATAGCATATAAATATTTTCTAATAAAATTTTACATTAAAATCTGTCTGAATGCAAGGAAAAGTGGAAAGATTTATATATATATATATATATATATATATATATATATATATATATATTGGTAACTTGCACCATTTTCCCTGTTTGTCATATATATATATATATATATATATATATATATATATATATATATATATATATATATATATATATATATATATATATATATATATATATATATATATGCACATACACATGGGAATGTGTCTTGTGATTGTGAGTGCGTGAATATATATATATATATATATATATATATATATATATATATATATATATGTGTGTGTGTGTGTGCATTTGTAGTTTTTTTGTGTGCATGGTTTATTACAGAGTTTGTTTTTGATAATAGTTAATTAATTGGCATGCTTTCAGACATTTGTAGCTCGTTTAATGAAATACAAGGAAAAAGAAACGAGCAATAAAAACAGAGAAGAGTAACGGTCAGCGAGGAGCCGCAAGGTTACAATGTCCAACATTGAATTGATTTGTTCACTTCTTGTAAATGATGATTTTCTGGTGGAGGAGAAGAGATAAATAGAACCATCGCAATAAAGTGTGAAGAAGAAAAAATCCTTGATATATTACAAAAAAACGATAAAGATAAGAAAGAAAGAAAGAAAGAAAGAAAGAAAGAAAGAAAGAAAGAAAAGCAGAGGAGGATGGAAAGAAAGAAAGAAAGAAAGAAAGAAAATCAAGGGGAGGATGGAAAGAAAGAAAGAAAGAAAGAAAGAAAGAAGAATGCATTTTAAAATTCCATTCAATCAACTTACTTTTACCTATTTCTTTTTTCGATACTGCAAAGGAAAAGTATTCATCAAAAATTGATACGTAACTTTATTATTATTATTATTATTATTATTATTATTATTATTATTATTAAACAAAATGTTAAGAGAAGAGCGTGATTTAAGAAAAGATAGAGAATAGTGTTTGACAATGTTAAAAACTATTTCCCCGGAATTTCTGAATTGTTATACAGGGTGTTACAAAAGTCTTGGGTACATTTTGGCATTGAATATCTCGAAAATTATTAAGCATATAACAGCGCGCCTGACATATTCTGAAAGAATTTAACCTCAAGTTTACATGGAATGTGTAAAGATGTTCAATGTGAGCACCATTGGCCACACGGCACACATTAAATCCGTCATCTTCCAACTTCTCTTGCATTACAATGCAAAAGTCACCACAAGATGGGTTTTCAGTGTCCTGCCCCTGTTCGGTTAACCGTAGCTTGTATGTTGTTATGTGCCGTCCTCTTTTTAAGTAACGCCAAAAAGTTGTTGTGGGAAACTGAAGTTCGTTACTGGCTCTTCTGATCGATTTACGGACGTTTCCGCTCGAAGGCAGTTCGAACTCGATCAACCGTATCATCTGAAGTTGAGGAGCGTCCTGTTCTCTTAGTTGGGCACAAACATGCCTTGGACAGTGCGAAAATATCACGGGGGCCAAGATTAACTGCGACATGTCTTCCGGCTTGCGTTTGTGCCTGGAAGGGCCTCAACTTTCCGCAGCCGTTTTTATTTTGGCCGACGGACCCATTTACACACACACACACGCCCGCACACGCGCACGCACACACACACATATATATATATATATATATATATATATATATATATATATATATATATATATATACAGACACACACACACATACAAACACATACACACGCACACATGTTTGTCTACAAATAGTTTACGCTAACAGGTCGTATGAGCTTTTTTCTTACCTGCAGAGAGTACATGAATTTAAGCGTGTTACTAAAGGTCTCAACATATTACTGTTGAACTACTATATGCACTCATCGCATTTACTTGAACAGTGTTTGATGCACTTGCCCCCATTTTCGTCATAACTACAATCTTCAAAAATTCAAATGCAACGTTAATTGCCATCATCAGCCTTCTTGTTCTTTTTTTTAATCTTTCTTCAATTTTCAACCTTATCTTTCACTTTCCCAACCAGTATCTTCCTGCATTCTAATGGTTTAGCGTAAAAGCGATTATATATATATATATATATATATATATATATATATATATATATATATATATATATATATATATATATTTTATTTGCGTGTGTATATACACGCGTGTTTCATTGAATAATATTGATATATTTATTCAATGAAACATATTTGAATAAAGATATATATATATATATATATACCTACTTTTGCTGTGCGACAGAAATTTTGTTGTTTTACCAATTAATCATTTGCTAATACCTAATTATATGTTTTACCCATCACTATATATATATATATATATATATATATATATATATATATATATATATATATATATATATATATATATATATATATACGTATGTGTGTGTGTGTGGAATGAGAGGGACAAAGAGAGAGATATATATTAAAAAGCACAGAGCAAAAGTATATTTATATAAGAATGTATTTCAGAACAAACATGGCGCTGATATAAATATTTTCTTATTCTAACTGAATTCCGTGATACATTAAATCAATTTCCTTTGTTTTCTGTTTTTGTCTTTCGTGCTAATATTCGGATTTTTATCTATTGTTCGTGCGTTTGCATTTAAATTTCGAGTAGAAAGCAAGATTCGTATCATAATCAAAATCTTCACCGTGATGAAATTTAATCAGAAGTTATTTGCAATCTCTTCTCATTGTTCGTGATTCGGACGTCCGAAGATGGTTGAACTTTTCACCTTTCAGAGAATTTTGTATTTTGGGTTCTTGAGCTGAAAAGTTAACAAGACTTAAGTAAATGAATGAAAGCAGATACTTGCATTTGGTATTCAGAATAAGAAAAACGAATAAGTATCGAAAATTTGTCAGAAAACCATCGGAATTGGAACACCAAGGCCTCTGTACATCAAGTTCTTTATCAGTCTCCCTTATTTCCACAGAGAATACTTAATTTGCTTCTAATTCTCTATGTATCAATCTAACATTTGTATGTATTCGTTTTCCTCCCCCTGTGACATATCTACTTGCGTGCGTATACATATATTGAAAGACAATCACTTGAATTCCAGCCGCGCTCAACCTGCAAATGTTCGCAATAAACGCTTCTACTATTAATCAAAACATAATAAATACATCTTAAACAGTCAAAAAATGAAGAGAAATTGGAAATGGCTAAATGAGTGGCCGAAAGCGCTTGGGACTATGAACAATATGAACACTTTAGCAGTCCTTATTCTGACCAAACGGAATAATAAAAGAACGCCTGAAAATCTAAATGAGAAATGAATAAAGTTGCTTAAAAGAAAATATATATATATATATATATATATATATATATATATATATATATATATATAAATAGCTAGCCACGAGTATTCGAGAGGATACCCATCTATTAGGATGGCTAGCCAATCCCTATTGTAGACGCACGCTCAGGCACATTTGTGTTTGTTCAAAAACCACAGTGCGAATATTATGCGACAACTATCCGGAGCAGGGCTTTGTTACAGTTTCTGGGGGAGAGTTATCCAACGTGATCGATAATCTGAATAAAGCCAGCACACTAAAACCCTCCGTCACCTATCGACGGTCCTTAAGGATTCTGTCTACCCACTTTCACTCACAACGCTTAGGGCAACACGTGTTATTGTTTTTGGGTACTTTCCAAAGGTGCCGCACGCTGGTCTCGCCCCCTCCAGACGGATAACATCAGGAAGTCTACTTCCTGACAGATCAACCGTGGTGAGATTCGAACCCGTGACTCATGTTCAGGTCTGATTATATACATGACTGCCAATTTTACAAAATATAAAGAAAAACAATTCATAAAACTTCAACTGAGGCCCAACGTTTTCTCTTCGGTAAAATATCAAGAAATATATATATATATATATATATATATATATATATATATATATATATATAACGTTATTTTATATATATATATATATCTTTAAAACGTTACATAGCAAACGATGCTCTTATTTCAAGCCTAATGGTAACCAGAGGCACGATTGAGTTTTGGATATTGGCTCGGATTAAGAAATCTGGGGGCAGAGTTCGAATTCCAGTCAAATCCAATACATTCATTTTTTTCTCCAAGACAGACTAGGCTCTATAGTCCTGGATGGCCAATTGTCAACCGCAGAAAGAAATGGCAACCTACCGCGGGTAAAAAATCTGCCTCATCAATCATGTATCGAAAGATACATGATCGCCTAAGCTTGTATCACGCATGACACATAACTGACTGAGATAACAATTTTTGAAGATTACACTTGATTGGAAATCAGTAAATCGAAAAGTTCAATAGAAGAAATTTTTAGCATAGAACTTACGGTTATATGTAGCCATTTCAACTCTAAAATGATGGCTATTATGAAAATAGTTCTTATTCTAAATCTATGCGTATTGAAAGATACATGATCGCCTAAGCATGTATCACGCATGGTACATAAATGACTGAATATTAATCGCAATCTGTCCTCTTAATTATTACATATGATCAAACTTTCGACTATTGATGGTAGCTTAAACAAACATATTTCTTTACAAAAATCTGTAAACGACTATGAAATTTCTGTAACTAAAAGTATTTACTATTCACGCAGGTCGACAATAATATTTAATTCCTTGCTTTTATCTAAAAGCTGGTGGCCGTAATTGATAAATTGCATGAATTGCTTACTTTGCGATATTCATAAAAGATTATTTAATTTTTTAGAATATTTGATGGCTAGTTTTTATTGTTTCTTGCAATTATATATATATATATATATATATATATATATATATATATATATATATATATATATAATTTAAATTTAAACCTAATTTAGTAAGGCATGTTCAATTCCTGCTCACATTATCGTATACCTTAAACCTCTGAGCTATATTTCTGAGATGCGGTATTGTAATTAGTCATATTATTTACATTGTAATCTTCTATCAGTTGACTACTTCTTCTACGCGCCGTTGGCAAATCTTATGTGTGTTGTTCTTGTCCTTAGCATTATCGTTCATTACCAAACTTCGTGTGACTATTCTATTCAGTAACCTTCCTTAGGTTACAACAATTACTGAACTGACGCCGACGCCCAAGGCTCCCCAATATGAGGGGGCTGTACAACATATAGATATATTTTCTAAGGTGGATAAATAAGGAGTTTGTAACCTGAATGTTTAGAAGAGAATGTTTGATCTGAAACTTTTCCTGTTTAATGTCCGTGCTATGAGAGTAAGCAAGAATCGTCGGGGTAAGATCATTACCGCGGTAGAAATTTATGTTGATAATAATAATTGGATAAAACCAGTTCCTTTTTTGTCCTACCGATACGGATTTAATGATATTATTAAATCTAAAAATGTCGACTGAAAAGATCGAAATGGCAATGAATGACATCTAAACAACATTTAAAATTAACGCTTACTTTCATATACAAGAGACCATTGGTCATAAACGAATAAACTTCTAGACAAAGCGAACATAAAAGAAATTTCTTATTTCTCGTTGAATATTATACAATCAAAAATAAGTTATCTGCTATTATTATAGATCAACACTTAGTTTTAGGATGTCAACGAACACTCAGTTCCATTTTAGAGATTCCAACAAATATTCGTTGTCACTTTCGTAATGCTCGTTGCAGTAGAGACTTTGTAAGCGCAGATACAACTATAGGAACGCCGTTGAACAATACTAGTGTCAGACGTGTTCGAATAGCACTAATAATACTTGATCGATAATACACGCTCGAATATTAGTCCGTATAGTGATCCGAATAGAAAAATAGTTTAAGAATAGCGGTTTGTATAGAAATAAAGTATAGAGGAGGAATGGCGATCAGTATAGTATAGAGGAAAGACTAGAAATTGCGATCAATTAAACACTCGCTACCTCCCTTATATGTGTTTCCTTTATGGTCAAGTGGTCTACTTAATTCAATAATGGGATCGTCTGTGTTTGTTAACCGGCAATTTATGTTCAAACTCAAGTGTCGTCAGCGACAATTTATTCCTATATAACACATAGATAATTTAAAATAAAGCCTTTCAAAAATCGTATATACATTCAAAGAGAACACATTTACTCCATTCATGGAATGTGTTTAATATCACCAATTTTGTATATAGCAGAGGCATCATTTAGTAGTATTTGTTTCAGATGTAATAGTAATTAGCATTTCATCGGTGGAATCAGAATTACTTAGGGAAAAGGAATCAAGAATCAGCGCTAAAAATTGAATAAAAATATATATTGCTAAATTGGTCTAGCATATCGCTGGATTTAGATCCAGCATATATATTCTGGAAGGTTTTGAAACGAAAAGCAGATTAAGAACGAAGATCCAACAAGATTTGTTCATGTTGATTGTAGAAGAAAAATATTCCAGGGAATATTTTTGCTGCAAATATCATAACCTAGAATTAGTAAACGAAACCACAGTGAGTCACATCAAATATCAATTTCAAATAAACATTTTTATATTTTCATATTCCTTCGTGAAAATCAGCATGTTTTCGTCAATAGAATTAGCATGAGGTTGAATTTAGACATAAAATATACCTTATGATCTCCTTGTTTTTCAATTGGAATTAATAACATTTGCAATATATTTATGGGAGTGGAGTCTGCGTATAGGGTTACTTTTTTTAATTTCCACTCTGAACTCGTTTTATTTCGTACTCTTAAAGAATAGGAATACTTACAAATTTGAGGAAACCCCGAGGGAATGTATTATATTTACCTATTGCAGATCTAATAAAAATTAGATAGAGTATCACGTTTCTTCATAATTCCTCATCTTATGAAGAAATATATAATAAAATATATACTGTTATAATTTAATAAAAAAGAAATACATTATGTTATTATGATTTGGATAAAGATTACCAAATACAATAATACACAATACATAAATGTTGTCATTATGCATATTAAATTTCGGTCATTTTTCTTTGTAACTTTTTCGAGAATTTATATTCCTGTTCAGTTTTATGTTTATGAAAAGGGGTCGGATACCTTTTTTAGAGAGCGGGCCAGACACCTATGTATTGTATCGAAGGAAGCCCATGATTTAAATGTACTATAATAAACTGTCTTGACCTAAAACCAGTCCGTCGAAGTTTATGTTATATCATTTTAAACAAGGTTCCTTCTTTTACTGCAGAAATAACAGGATAACAACTAACAGAATAAAAAAAATAAAATTCCTCACGATAAACGAAATAAAGTTAGAAATAGCGAATTATTTAATAAGACACTGGTTTCTGCGCATCGTTCACTAACTTTACGGCACCAGCTGAAATATTTGTCGATGACAGAAGCAAAACATCATCCAAGCGGTCACCACCCAACTTTGTTCATAAACGACATTTATTATGTTAGACATTTTCATGACGGTCGTCTTCGAGTATAGAATCCAGAGGTTGGCAGTGAATATTTCGGAGACAGTAGGAAAGCGTAGTTCAGGTTCGCAGTGGATATTGTAGCAGAGGATAGTTCTTCCTTCTGGTATGTTCGCCTGACATGTTGGCTCTGGTCAATCTGGTAGGTTAAACAAAGATGGCCGCCTTTATATACGACGGATACAGGGTTCTGCGGATTCTGATTGGTTAATCTCCTATTGGTAGACTATAAAGGGAATTAAGTCATTTTGACTCGCTCACTAGTTGTATACGTTATAGTGCTAGTGGGAGAAGGGACGATCGTAGCCTGGTTGATCTGATCGACGATTATGGTCTCGTCGATAGATACCGGGTCGATCATCCTGGGGAACATGTGGACGTGGGTTTAGTTGGCCTTCTGACAAGGTGGTTAGCTACCTTGACAGAATGTTAGTTAGAAGAGCCGACATAGATCTGCTAGATTGCCCTACGTTCCATTGGTAGGCTACACGACCACAAACTCGTTTGTGCCCGTGTAGCGTTAGATCATAGGCCTAGAATGGCTGGCTACTGGAAGTTCAATCTGTCTTTACTGGACAGGCAGGACTTCCGGGAGCAGCTAACTAGATTAGTGCAGCGGGAATTAGTGGGGGCGGTTATCGGGAATAAGTGGTGGGAACACCTTAAGTCTAGGATTAGGTCTTTCACCACTGATTTCAGCAAACGGCTCGCTCTAGATAGAGCTGAAAAGGTGAAGACACTTAAAGCTAGTTACACCCGGGCGGTGGCTGGGGGGATCCCCTAGAGATAGCCTCAGCTAGGGCGGCCCTGGATCGTTTGAATAGCGAGCGGTACATGGGCCAGGTAATTAGACATAAGTTAAGTAAGATGTCTTCCGAAGCTGTGAACTTGGGCGCAGATCTGCGCAGGGAAGAGGTCCGTCGAGGTGGCGATCGTTTCATTCGTGAAGTCAAATCCCCGGAGGGGCACACTCTTCGGGCCACTGACGACATGTGCGAGGCGTTTCGGCGCCATTTCGGGAACCGGTTTACCAAGGAGCCTGGTCTCCGTGAGGAGGAGTTTCGCAGCTATTTGGCTGACTTTCCTCGGCTTTCGCCGACTGAAGCGGCTAGCTGCGAGGGAGAGATTACGGAGGGCGAAGTCTACGTGGTTTTGAAGAAGGTCGGCAGAGGCAAGTCGCCCGGTCTGGATGGTTTGCCCTATGAATTGTACTTGAGGCTGTCGCACATCTTTGTTCCGATTTTGACAGCAGTGTTCAACAACTGGTTTCGGTCGGGGTCCATCCCCAATCGGATTACCAGGGGCGTGATCACTCTGTTGAAAAAGGGCAAAGGTGGTGGGGAACCTAGATGATTACAGGCCCATAACTCTGCTAAACACAGAGTTAAAGATTATGGCCAAGATCCTGCAGGAGCGTTTGCAGTCAGTTGCCGAGTCTCTGTTGGGACCTGAGCAGACTTGTTCTGTGAGGGGCCGAACAATTCAGAGCAACCTGCATCTGATCCGCACGATCATAGAGGGTGTAAAAGACGACGAAGAAGCCGCGCTGATCAATTTGGATCAGTCCAAGGCATTTGATAGGGTTGACCATCGCTACCTTGCTACTGTCCTGCAGGCCGCTGGATTCGAAGCCAACTTCTGCCGCTGGATTAGCCTCCTGTATCGCTCCCCCAGTGCTGTGGTACAGGTGAACGGAAGGTTGTCGGACGCTTTCGTGCTGTCTAGGTCGGTTCGTCAGGGTTGTCCGCTGTCGCCTCTCCTTTATGCTTTGGCGTTGGAGCCTCTCCTTCGTCGGCTGAAGGACGAGACCGGCAGTCCGGCCCTACGTGGAATTGCCGTGCCTGGAGGGTCTCGAGCCAAGGTTTCCGCGTACGCCGATGACGTATCTGCTTTCGTGTCGTCCCGCAGCGACATTGAGGCGGTACAGAAGGCGCTTGATCGGTACGAGAAGGTGACAGGGGCCAAGATAAACCGCGACAAGTCGTCCGGCTTGCGGTTAGGTGCCTGGAAGGGGGTCGATCTTCCGGGCCGCTTCGGTTGGACGGACGGTCCTGTCCGCATTCTTGGAGTGTGGTTTGGGCCTGACCTCCAGCTGGAGAAGAATTGGTCTGAAGTACGGGCAAAGGTCGATTCTGCCGGTCAGACTTGGAATCGACGGCGGTTGTCCGTAAAGGGCAGGGCGGAGGTGTGTGTTACATACATTTTCCCCCTGATTCTTTATCGGTTGTCCGTACTTCCTCTCTGTAAAGACCGCAGGAAGGTGCTCGAGCGATCGCTATCCTCCATTTTATGGAGGGGACGCGTGAACAGGGTCGACAGACGAGTCTGCACCAAACGTCCGTGTCATGGGGGGCTGGGAATGCCGCACCTTATGAGTCACATCCGTGCCTCTAGGTTGGCTTTCCTACGCCGCGCATTGACTAGGGGAGATCCGATTCTGGAGGGGATTGTTAGGGACGCCTTCCCTAGCCTTACTATCAGTCCCCCCATCTCGAGGGCCGAGCGCCGTTGTAGGCTCCGGGATGAGTCGGATTTCATCCACGAGTGTCGGTTGGCCTTGAGGGCCATTCCCCGGTCCAGTGACCTTTCACGGCCTAGGAAGGTCTTCTATCGTGGTTTAGTGGAGGGTCGCGCGAAGGATAAACTACGTGATACGCTCGGCTTGTCGGAGGAGGAGTATCGCTCCTATTGGTCTTAGGCGCCAGCGGCGGATTACCTCAGTAACCCTGAGTTTTCGCTTACCTGGCGATTGGCTCGGAATCGGCTGCCTCTCAATGACAAGGCTTTCATATGGGGTTTGGCGGATTTGCCAGACTGTGAACGGTGTGGTCTTGGTTTAGAAGAAACGGCTGCGCACGCCTTCTACCATTGCCCCCGGTCCGCCCCTTATGGGACCATGTCGGCGAGCTGACGGCTCGTCTCGCTCCCCGAACAGCTAGTGTCCATGGATCGCGCATACGCGTGTGACAATGTGTCGCCCCCGTATTCCGGGGAGAAACGAATGGTGTTTCTGATGCTGATGGCCACGGCTCGAATGGTGATTTGGACGACGCGAATGGAGGAAGTCTTGCGGGGCAACCGTCTTTCTTATCAGCATCTAATCCAATTCTTTGAGCATCAGCTCAAGATGAAGATTAGATCTGATAGAAAACGATTGCATTCGACAGTCTTCAGCGAAAGGTGGGTAAAAGTAGCAAGCCTGGTTCGTGTGACCGGGGCTAGCCTTGATTTTCTTTTTTAAGTCAACCTATAGCACATCGGGGTGGCTTCCTGTGGAACCCTCCCCTTGGTTAGGTTAGACAAGCTTCAGTGTACCTAGTTAATGTGAGTAAGTGTCGTTCCTGGCCTGTATCCCGGCTGCTCTTTGGTTATGGTCCAAGTCGAGATTCCCAGCCTCCCCAGTTTGTTTTGGTCCCCCTTTCATCTCGATTGGATCAGCTTTACATTTTCCCATGTCCGTATAATATTTTATCCTCTTTTCCCACTCCCTTAGCGAGAGTGCTTCTTGATTTTGTCCTCTGGGCAGAATACAGCGGCCTCTCTGTTTTGAGGGTTGGACGGTCCCTACTAACATACGTTATGTTTATTTTGTATTTTGTGTATATTTTTAGTTATTTTCGGGGTTCATCTCCTCCCTCTCATTGTATCATTATTAGATTTTTATGTATAGAATGTTTTTCATCATCCAATTTTTATGGTTTGGGGCGCGTTTTGGTAGGTCCCCCTTGTGAGAATCCGGTATTATGGTGCATGAAGGATTGAGTGGTGATGGACAAGTTCTTGTGGTGAATGAGTAAATTGTAACGTATGAATGGGTCGTGAATCAGATTAGCTAGGTATAAGATAGTTAGTGAAGACCAGCCTCTACTCCCTCCCCTTTCGGCCTTGTGCCACAATTATGTATTGATACATAATAAATACCCTAGTTGTATACGTTATATACCCAAAAAACCGTAACATATTATATTTAATTTTCGGAAAATTGTTGTTTACAAACTTATGTACTTTCAAATAATTATATCATTTTCATATTATTCAATAGACTCTTATATTTTCCGCTTGGCAAAACATATTTCTTGCAGAAAACAGCAGTCGATTCGGAATTAAATTTTGATTTAAAAAATTCATCGCATTGTAATTCGATTAACTCGATGTGATTTTTTTTCTGCCAATCAATTAGCTAATTAATGTCCAGATCTAAACTTGGCGGTTCGTAAAATTCTTCGCGGACTGGAAAGAAATCCTCCACGGGCCGGACAAAAAATCTTCGTGGCCGGATTTGGTGTGGGTGTTGGCGACACCTGAATTAGAAAGAAAAAAAAATAACATTTATTCATGCATGTCAACTGCCTTTCCTGGTAGTAACAGAAATTCTATGGAAAGCCTCGGCTATAAATACGCGTGAGAAAAAATATTAGTTCTTTGAATCACGTAATAAAACGATACCTTTTACGCTTGACGCAACGTACCCGACAAGTATCTCCTGACTATCTTCAGGCACCGATTATATTGACTCATCAATATCTTCAAAACGTTGATTATTCTTTTATTTTTCTCTGTGATGCCTCTTTCTTATTCAAAGCACCAACGTCAAACGGCAACAAATCTTGACTAACCAAAGCCTATATCGTCTATGCTGCCGTAATAAGGATATTAGTGGTGTGTGTTATGGGAGACTTGCTATCCAATGTCAATTGATTATCGGGTTTGTACCGCTTGCTTGATAATTGCGTTTCGATAATTTCAGTTGAGAAACCGTCAATATGTTTCCATTTATTCGATAGCACGGTGTCGAGTGCACTTGGCCGGAAGTTTTTATCGATAATAATCAAGATGGGAAAATAAATGTATATTGACAAATCCTCAACACCACAATTATCAATATTTAAATTTACACAGACTAACACATATATGTACGAGGAATAAATACACATTTGCGATTAATAAGTTGTCGTCTAAATTACGCAAAAATGAAAATAACACTGACGTCTCATTTGAACAGATATATTTACCAAAGACAAGCAATTATCTTGAAATACTAAACGGTAAATTTATTCAATAAAATCGTAATTTGCTTCAGCTATAGCCTCTAGATGACTTTGGACGGTCTCCTTTCTCATGTTGGTGAATGCTGCCATTATCTTTGTCTTTATTTCATCTTTGACGTTAGAAGAAGTTTTGTAGCCCAACACTTAATAATCAAGGAGGTTACAATCTGGGGAGTTAGGTTGCCAGTTATAAAGAGAAATGTGATCGCAGAAATTGTCTGACAGCTATGATTACTTCCTGCTACTTGTGTCGCATGATACAGATCCCTGCTGCCAGGCCCAGTCTCCCAGCAGTCACTCTCTTGTCCCAGCGCGTAACTACCTCCTCAAGTCACTTGCTGTAAACCCCCGTGTTGAGAGTGAGGCTCTTTAGAAAGATGAATGGAGGGATAACACCGTCATCATTAGTGATCATTCTAAATACCATAATGTTGACTGGACATATCATCCAACTATATTCCGATTCATCGACACTCTCCTTAGATGTACACGTAATCCCTGTAAAACTTTCGTATTGGAGCTTCCGTTGCAAATGGCAAGCAAAGCATTATAGCATGCCATTTTCAAATTTCTGGCGTAAGGAATTGCGCCATTGTGATCATTTTCTCACGGACGATGACCCACTGACCATACTATAATGTGTAATCGAAAAAAATAAAAAAAACAAGAAGTTCGATGTAAATATAAGTCTCTTACAGGTCACAATATCCAGGCACAATATATATATATATATATATATATATATATATATATATATATATATATATATATATATATAACCAACTAGTAAGATAGTGCATAAGCCAATTTACTTATGAGAAATAGAAATGTATTGATTACAAAAATATATTGATTACAAAGACGAATTGATTTAGAAATTATAGATTGCAACACTGAGCTATAATATACTAGAACGTTTTTGCAACACACTAACGCATATTGAAATCCTGACATATTTAATATCGTTGAAAATATCGCTCACATTTTTGTCGAGAACGACAAACTCTACGTTTTGTTAAATTTCGCAAAACAATCGATGATATATAAAAAAATTAAAGAAAAATACGCAAAAAAGAATACTGCATTTATATTAATTTTTTTTTTGTGTTTTAATCATTAATTTTTTTTCTGAAATTGTGAGAGTATTTTGTAGTGAAAAATAAAAATTTTGTACTAAGCAATGCACGAGAGTACATTCAGAAGTATTTTGTACCCCCACCCGAGCTTTACATGTCAGCACTCTGCCCCAAAATTTCCTTTCAGTCAGTCAATGTATGTTATTTTAGAGGATGTGAGCGACGGAAGGACGGACTAACGGAAGGCATAGATTTTATATATATAAATAAAATATATATATATAAAATCTAGAGCTTTTAAGCTCTACATTTTATTTTTTTATTTCTATTTCGTTTTTATTTTATTCACACATGTATTGAGGACTTTTTTATACTACAGCGTCCTATTAAACTCTGACCATTAATTTATATATATATATATATATATATATATATATATATATATATATAATGAACAATAAAAAATATTTTAAAAAATTAAAATCTTCAGACACACTGGGTTGTATATTAATATTTTTTTTTTAAATTAATGAATTAGTTAGTTTCCTCGACTGGTTTCGGCTAAAATAGCCATCATCAGGAGAAGAAAATCTTCTGCTTGCTGGTAGCAGTGAACTACAGAAAACATTATATATATATATATATATATATATATATATATATATATATATATATATATATATATATATATATATATATATATTGAAGATAGATATATATATATATTGAAGATAGATATATCATTTGTTAGAACCTGACCGTATATTTACTATGGATAATCTAGGGATTAAAGCCGTTTCTGTGCAGTTTTGCCTCTGTAAATTACTTTCTATTTTAATTAAAGTAGCTTTTTTTATCGAAATTATGGTGAGACATATTCCGGGGACTGACTAATACACTGCGTGTTTTGTTTATTCTCAACATAACAACAAATGAAATCCGGAATAATTGTTGTGTTCTATTTAAGCGTACTCAGATTTTGTAGATATGAATATTTACAAGATGGGGATAATAATATTGAAAATACATTTAAAATCATCTAATACCCTAATTATTTTACATTGAACATAAAACCCTAGCCTTGTCATTATTTCAAAACATATAGATATAGATAAAATGAAATTAATGTATATTTATACGCGGTGTTATTTTCTTCATTAATCACCATTGACTTTATTATATTTTCCCGATAAACCCAGACAGGTAGACGTCTATTACTCTATTTATAAAGAGAGATGTATTTTCAAACATGTGTATCACGAGAATATAACAGTTTTAGTAATGATATATCTCCCGAATATAGACCATACATATATATATATATATAAAAAAAATGGAAAATGTAAATGCAGTCAGCTAGAGCGAAACGATACTCACATGGGCCAACAAGTGGGTGACTGCCTACATCGTCATGATGAATGGTGACTGAATATACGGCTTTACCTTGTGTCCAAGCGTCGACCTGGTGGCGGGGGGAGGAATCATCGGCCAATCCTCGGCCCCCACCAAGTACTGGGCTAGGGAGATATGCTTTCAATAAGATTTCAAAAGAGGAGATAGAATGGCGAAAAACAATTCCACTTTCAGACAATATATCAAGCAAAAAGATACAGTCACAACATCGTTAGGATACTGACGAGACACCCTCGCATCTAGTCAAAGACATTTAATTTTCCATTCTTCTAGTTTTTTACTTTGTTAACGTTTCGGATCGGGATTCCTTACTAAATTATCAAATAAGTAGCATCATTGGGTAGGGAGGGAGGGGGAGGGAAAAATAAAAAATTTAAAAAACGAAAAAACGAAAAAAAAAATGAAAAATAAGGACCTCCAATCGATTGTGAACTGGGGCATGATTTGGTTGGTCAACTTCAACGCTTCGAAGACAAAACTGCTCTCTATTAATCACCACAGAGAGCCTTCCCTTCCCTCCATTAGAATGTCTGACGCTCAACTTCCCGAGAGCAACTCTCTGCGGCTTCTCGGTCTCACGTTGACTGCTGACCTGAGATGGAATAAATACATCGAGTCAATTGCCTCGTCCACTGCAAGGAAAGTTGGCTCCCTGAGCCGCGCTAGGAAGTTCTTCTCCCCTGAGTCGATCCTCCAGATATACAAATCCACAATTCGCCCTTGCATGGAGTATTGCTGCCATATATGGTCTGGCGTCCCTTCTGTTTGCCTCGGGGTTCTTGATAGGCTCCAGAAGCGGATATGTAATATGGTTGGCCCTGCCCTGGCGTCTCGTCTACAGTCACTTTCTCACAGACGCACCGTCGCCTCCCTCTGTTTGTTCTACAAATACTTTCATGGAAATTGCTCCGAGGAACTGCATTCGCTGGTTCCCAAACTTCATGAGGTCAAGCGCCCTACGAGGCTGGCATCCCGCTCTCACCCCTTCACTGCCGAAACTCATAAATGTAGCCGTCTCTTCTACTCTAATAGCTTCATGTCTCGCACCTCTCGCTTGTGGAACTCTCTTCCCTTCTCCTGTTTCCCTGAGAGTTATAATCTCCAGCTATTCAAGTGTAATGTCAATCGACATCTCCAGTTGCCTTAATCTATCTACTACCCTCATCCTTTCTTCTATCACTCCTATCTGATCTTCCTATTTTCTGTAACCCCTTGCGTCCTAGTGGCCCCCGCCTTGCTGGGGTGAAATGCTTAAATATATATATATATATATATATATATATATATATATATATATATATATATATATATTATTATTATTATTATTATTTTTTATTAATTGTTATTATAGAGGATACTCGTATTTGAAATAAACGCCACGCTTTTTTTTTTTACATTAAATAAACTGAATTACGCCTCTCAATCAGCATATTCGAGAAATCGGTGGGTTTTTACCGGTCGGCTATGAAGTCTGTCCAGGAATAGTAGGGTTATATTTCCCTATTTCTTCTCTGTTTACATCGTTATATATATATATATATATATAAGAGAGATATGTCTGTGGACAAAAGTTTAGAGAAGTCAATCTTCATATTGTCCTCGGCCCATTTCAATCGATTTTCAATGTGATTTCTCGTTAACGGAGGCTTCGATACAGATTTGACTGTTGTTGCTATTTCCCTCAGATACCGACACCGAGTACTTTTAGACACAGTAGGATCCCTAATGTGACTGAAAAGGTTTTGACTGGTAAGTCCAGGGTTCTTCGTGGCCTCTCGTTTAAGTCGTGACATGAGACGACGTGAAATAACCCTCGGCTTGCCTTTATCTACCCTTTTGCGTATTTGTGTAGGGTCGGCGGTGAACGTTTTCACTGTTTGATGACACCTCCCTATCATTTTAGAAATTTCTAGGGTAGATTTACCTTTTGAGAGTTCTGAGGTGATATTTTTCTTTTCAGCATAACTTAAACTGCTTTTATGGCCCATCATTTCACTGAATTCTTACACTTTTCTAATAATTTGGCACGGTCAAATCACCGCACTGATAACAAATATGGCGCCAGTTTGTTTACATTGCGCAAATCAGTACAAAAATTTCAGTGATTGCGCAGATCAGTATTGCCAACATTGTGTGAAAATTTTGTGTGAATTGATTGGACTGAAATATTAGAAAAAAAGTTATCTCGATAATAATTTGGCACGGAGTATCAATTATAGGTTCATAGCGGTTTGGATTGAAGAATCGGAGATCCGAGTTCGAATTCCAGAAATTCATTACATTTACTTAGGCGCTAATACTCTTGGGAAAGGTATGAATGCAAATATCAAGACTGACCGTGTTTGATGCTAACTGGTCTACCGCAGAAAGAAATGGAAATCTACCGAGGTAAAAAGTATACTCTGCCAATCATGTATCGAAAGATACATGATCGCCTAAGCGTGTATCACGCTTGGCACATAACTGTCTGATATACTGAAAAAAAAACAGTTATCATTAGTAGTTTAATCACCAATATGTATATGTTTATATGAAGCAGTGATATATTATTATATAAGAATACAATGGAAAATAGTGGTAATCATCAGCCAATCGAACTTGAGTACAACGTTGTCTCTACTGAGTAAATTAAAAACTGAAATATGTTTGCTATGCTAATGTCATTGACTGAATATTTGAGCAACGATGAAATTTTCGATAAAATATTAGCTGAAAGACAGTTATAATTAAAAGTTAATCGACTGCAATCTAGAGTGCACATAATGAGGAAAACTGTTTAGTAAATATGACACTCACATGACATATTGAAATCAGAGACAGCGTAATGCAGCATATTTCACTCGCTTATGCAATAGTTTGGCAGAAAAATATAGGAAAAAAGCTAAAATGTACAAAGAGTTTTTTTACTTCTTAGTAAATTTTTCAGGAGGTTGTGGGGGGCTATGATAATCCACTTTCCTAAGGTTAACGATTCATGGAAAATAATATTGGATAGGAAAAGAAGCGAATGCAGCTACTTATATGTTTTATTAAAATGGATATTTTGTTTATATTTATGTGTTAGTCCCACACATGCACTGGTATACATTCACACACACACACACACACACACACACACACACATATATATATATATATATATATATATATATAAGCGTTGAAGACAGGCTGTTTCATGCTAAATGCAATCGTCAGGCTGCGAGTTTTGGATTTTTTCTCGATTATTTATATATATTTATGGGTCAGTGGAGCATTGTGTCGCCTCTATGTTTTCTTTTATATTTATATTTAATACGCTCTTTCTCCGATATTGAACACTTTATCCCATAATTATACGATACCTTCAAACTATAGTTTTTAATACATATATATATATATATATATATATATATATATATATATATATATATATATATAGTTATTCTGAACATAATGTACATTTTAGAAAAACCTTTTAATTGTGTTCCATTTAGTTGCACATAAATATATTACTCAATTCCTAATGACTAACACCCATATTTTGCCAATGTTATATAAATCTCTTTGTAACGGAACTTAAAATAAGTCATCATTTAACCCTGATCTTGGACATGAAAAAAGAATTAATGTACTTCATTTTTTTATGTGTTCAAGACTGGTTATAATACTTACAATTCTGCTGCCAACATTAAGACACAATGAGGTGAAACACCCACTTGCGATCCGACAGAACATCCCTGGTTTATGAATGCTCGCATTATGGATACAAGTTTTGCAGATCAAGGTTATAGAGGAAATCCTTCTGATTTTGACAATCAACATCCTGAAACTATCTCATATCTAAAATGACAACAACTAAATTGAAAAAAAAAAATAAAACTTCAGTTAAAAAATCAAAAGCAAACCAGAGAGTCTCCATTACCTACGCCAATGTGAGGGGTCTACCAGAGTGGAAATCCATCTTCTTGACTCGAAACTTAACCTGTTAAACTAATATAGATCCATCTACTCTATCACTTCTTTTAGGTTTTCAGGGGAACTATATTGCTTATTTCCACAGTTTCTATTTCACACGGCTAAGACCTGCCGTGGCACGCACATTGTAGCGAAGCACTGTTATTCCCTTTGTATAACATTGGTGAGATGTAATTTCCACTCGAGCCTCTTCTACCAAATTTGTCGAACCAAATCTCAAGAGGATTCTTCCTCAGTTACCACAATCTTAGCATGCTCATGTTTCCGATTATCTTTATCTTAACCATATGTTCCCAGAAACTGTTCTATTTAACTCAAGTAGCTCTTGGACTTCGCATCGGATGTACATTACTGTAAGAAAAAAATCAGTTATCACAAGTCGAACAAAACCCAGTCCGAGAAATTTATCAGATAATGGGTGTTAAAATTTCAACAATGTCGGGCCATCTCAAGAAAATTGGCAAGGTGAAGATATTCGATAAATGGGTTTCACATGAAAGTCACAGTGTTCGACGTTTTGGAGCGTGTATGATGCTGTATTGGCGAAGTACGAACGATCCATTTTTTGATCGAATAATGACTAGCAATGAGAAATGGATGCTTTATGACAATCGTAAAAGTTCGACTCAATGCTGAATCATGATGATGGACCAAAACAACCCCTAAAACAGATTGGAAGCAGCTGACGTTTATGGTGTCTCTCTAGTAGTCCGCCATTGGCGTTATCTATTACAACTTTCTGCAGACGATATTAATTAATCGATGACTTCCATGTCTTCTTCATGACAATACTCGTTCATATTGTACCAGAATGATACTGCCCACCGACGTGAATTACGAGACCTTGCCACACCCACTATATTCCCGTCAACATTGTGCGAATCGGTCCAAGTTTCTGTTCACCTCTGCTGCGGCCATTTATTGAACACACAAATCTTTGGATTAGGCTCTAAGTACTAAATAAGCTGTTGGGATCAAAATTCTAATTATTTCCCATTTTTCGGTGGTCTCATTATTGTTTATACCTAAAACATTCCGATGCAGAATCTATCGTCAAAGACGTTAAAATCTTCAGGTTTATCGTAAAGGAATAAATAAACTTGTAACACGATGTCAGATATGTATTGATGCTCATGGCCCCAGGTTTGACTGAATTAATCAGTTTAAATATTAATACACGAATAAAAGTTGATTCTAAGATCAGACATTATTTTCCGAACAGTTTCATATATATATATATATATATATATATAGTCATCCACAGACAGACTATTTCGCAGCTCATCGGTGTGGCTAGACATCCGGTTGCCTCCAGCTAGGGTCGAAATCTGATTAAACTGGTGTCAGTCGGAGATTCTAACCATTAAGCCATCGGCGCACGGTAGGGAGGAAAGTTGATTTTTAGCGTGTTTATCTTTATAAACACGCCCAGTGACCGGGAGTGACTCAATTCGCATTAGCGAAGAGTCTCGCTATATAGCTATAATAGTCACTGTTTACCAACCCACATCTCCTCCCCAGAGAGCTCAACTAAAATTAATTTTTCAGGAGCCAATGTACCGTCATCCACAGACAGACTGTTTCGCTGTTTCACAGCTCATCAGTGTGGCTAGACATCCGGTTTTCTCCAGCTAGGGTCAAATAATATATATATATATATATATATATATATATATATATATATATATATATATCTGTGTGTGTGTGTTCACCATAAATAGACACATTTGTGTTTATTACCATTCATGATAAGAATTAAAAGTAAAGCAAGATAAACAATCTAGCTAGCCGTTTCCGAACCTCGCTCAACAGAGTTAAATCGTGGTTAATGAAAATATAATTATCAATAAAATGATGGACAATATATAGGGAATGATAAAAAATTTTAAATGGAAATTAATTGGAGGCCCATTACTACATCCTTCTGTTTACATAAGGAAGGTTGCAAGGACAGAGTATATATAGCCTACAAAAATTTTCAAGTGTTAACTTGAGCGGGACTTACTATGGATCTCAAACGAGTCCACACTGTAATTAGCGGCACACGTATGGTTATTTATTAGGTGCTCCCTGATGTAATGTGAACCACAACTAAATTTAAATGAATACATCAAAGAACTATTATGATGTAGAGGAAGAACGTCTTTCCGCATAAATAGAACGGCAGGTGTGACAGAAAACTACACCAGTGTTAGCAGCAAAGTAACACTGTCGAACTGCTAAAAGAACCTGCATAGCATGTGTCACTGACACTACCTCGCCAAGGAAGGCGCAGGTACAAAGGATATATTTGAATCAGGTCATCCCATAAGTTCTGTCCGAAATTTAAATTTTTGCTAAAATGAACGAAATTTAAAGAGTATTTCATAATGTCTAATGGAGCTGAACATTATTTTTTATGTTTAGATGCATTTAAACTGATCAGTTTTTATTTCAGACAACAATAAAATTAAATTTTGTTTGATTAAATCCCTGCTAACATGGAGGTACCCAAGAATCATTTGACGCACATAATGCTTTATGAGTTCAAGAAAGGAAACTCAGCAGCCGAAATGGCTAGAAACATTCACTCAGTTTATGGAGAGGAATGTGTGAATGAAAGAACTTGCAGAGGATAGTTTGCAAAATTCAGATGTGGAGATTTTATACTTGAAGATGAAGATCGAACCGGACGTCCAGTTGATGAAAAGCTTCTTGAAGCAGCTCTTGAAGAAAATCCTGCTTTATCAGTTGTGGAATTGGCAGTGGTTCTCAGTTCAAACAATAAAACTGTTCATCGTCATCTTCAACAACTTGGAAAAGTTCCTAAACTTGGAAAATGGGAGCCTCATGAATTGTCTGAAAACAACCTCAAATCCCGGGTTGACATCTTCTCTTCTCTCCATTCTCGCCAACTTATTTCACCTTTTTTGGATAGACTTGTGACTGGCGACGAAAAATGTATCTTTTATCGAAAGGTTAGGCGTCGTAGACAGTGGCTTGGTAAAGGGGAAGGACCCCAACCACAGCCGAGAAGGAAAGTTCATGGGCAAAAGTTTCTTCTTTCAATCTGGTGGGATCGCCAAGGATTAATCCACTTTGAATTCTTACCACCTAAAGCAACAATTAATGCTCAAATATACTGTCAGCAATTAGATCGTTTGAACCAAGCTTTGAGGAAAAAAGACCTGCTCTAGTGAATCGAAAACAGTTTCATCAGGACAATGTGCGGCCCCACACAGCAAGAATCACGTCACAAAAAGATCAAAGAACTTGGCTGGGAGAAAATTCCTCATCCTCCTTATTCTCCCGATCTTGCTTCTTCAGACTATCATTTGTTTCGTAGCTTACAGAATCATTTGAAAGAAACAGCTTTTGTAACACGGTAAGAGGTTAAAACTGACATTTGTGAGTTCTTCGAATCAAAGAATTCTACAGTAATGGAATTAGTAAGCTTGTTAATAGATGGAATGAAGTCATAGATAATCAGGGAAAATTCATTGTTGATTGAATCTGTAATTAAATGTAACATTTGGTCACTTGTTTTCTTTATTCAAAATTCGGACAGAACTTATGGGATAACCTGATATTACACATGCATTACTAAGTAGAATCTCTTGTCATTTACACTATTTATATTGTTCGGACTGTTGTCCTTATCTTTATTGCCATATTCATGACGTTTCGACCAGGCTTTCTTCAGATGATATACGTTGAAATTTCAAACCGAACCCTTTATTTTGTCCATCTGGGTAGATTATTCTAGTTCCAGGTGCCATGCATTTTTTGGATATCTCAGTTGCAGTTATTTCCCTTTAGTAACTCTCCTCTCTTTAGTTCACCTCTGCTGTGGTCAGGTATTGAACTCTTTGGGTCAAGTTACTGGATTACTTCAACCAACGCTTTTATCCAAAAGGGCCAAATAAATTTCTAATCTATATCAACTGAAGAAGGCCGGAGTGAAACGTCGTGAATATGTCAATAAAGTCGAGGAAAACAATCCGAACAATTTAAATAACGTAAATATTTACAATACCTAATCTCAGAAATATAGACCGAAGACGGTGTTATTTTTAAATTAATTACAAAGAGCAGATTTTTGTCATCGTGTATTGTGAAAGTTCTGTGAATTAATTTGTGATAACACTGATCTCTACCGGGATTCGAACCAGGAAGCAACACTGTAATCCTGTGCTTGCTGCAGGGTATCGACCATAAATTGAATGACGAGATAAATAAGATGATTTTTTTTTTTCGCTAGAAGGATACGATCTAAATCGTTTCGACATTAAAACCTCCCTATTAAATATAGTGTAAATCTAGAAGTAGAAAAAAACATATAGAAAATATGGGAAATAAAAATGAATTCGCAAAATGCAAAGAAAAGACAATGATTACTCAGGAAATAGGCAGAAAAAATTCACTTATGGGATGACCTGATACTATAGCCGGTTTAAAGTCGTTGAATTCTGAAATTTTATTCTTAATTACTGATTGAACAATACCCAACGGATAGGCATTGTTGCAGTGAGTGATATTAATAAACTTGAGTTCATCATCTAGTTTGCTTTTAGAGCAGGTCAATAAGACCCAATGTGTAAGGGTCTTAATTAAATTGATTTTACGTTTTACGGGATAAAAGAGCCCCAGAGTGTATTCAAACCGGTAAACGTCGGTCTTCGATAAATTGAAGTAAGAAAACCCGAAGTTATGCTAACCAAAACATCAAGAAAAGAAAGAGAATAATTAATTTCCTTTTCTTGAGTAAATTTAAGAGCTGGATGAATATTAGTCATTGACGAAAGAAAGTGGTCCGCTTCAGTCTCGTTATTGAAGAGACAAAGTGTCATCCATATAACGGAAGAAATCACCAGGTTTATTAGATTTAGATAATGCAATCTCTTTATAGAATCCTTCAAAGATGTTAACTAAAATGGGTTCTAAATGGGAACCCATTGAAATATTATCAATTTGCCAATACATGACGCCGTCGAAACTAAATTCAATCGACATCATTGCAAATTTCATCAGTTCGACAAAAACATCCTCTGGAATAACAGGAGGGGGCAACTGATTACGATATAAGGCATCAGCAATTATATCAATAGTCTGAGTGAAAGGGATGCAAGTAAAGAGGCTGGAAATATCATAGGAACATATAAATTTGACAGCTGTCGGATAACGCTGTATAAAGTCAGAAAACTCAAATGAATCTTTAATACAGGAAGAATTATACATATATTATAAAACTGGCTGCAATATGTTGGTAAAACATTTGGCCACGCCATGTTGAGAAGACCCTATTATGGACAAAATAAGTCTCAATGTAACCCCAACCTTATTCATTTTGGGTAAACCATAGAGAGTTCTAATTAAATTAGAGATGTCAGTGGGAAAAAAATCCCATTTTTAACCTACTTGACTAGACGTTTTGGAGTTTAGTCTCAATAGATAATTTAGAATCAAACGTATCTATTGGGTCTAACTCGAGAAACTTAGAAGAATCCTTCAACATAGTTATCATCTTGTTTACATAATCTTGATAATCAAGAATCACGACACCGGAAACATTATCAGGTTTCGTAATTACCAAAGACTTATTACGACGAAGTGATTTAATTACCTGGTATTGTTCTTTGGTCCACTTTAATACACTGAAGGAAAAAGGAGTACCAGCGTAAAAATCTGCTTCGTTGTTTAACTTTGCATCAAGTTAACTGAACTTGCTAACAGAATCAGGTTGAATTTTGGTTAACTGAGCAAACAGAATTTCAAACTCTGAATAAATTTCTTCTCGCTTAATATGCGAGGCGTTGGAGGGCACAAAGATCCACTTCATGCGAGAGTGACGATAGCTCTAGTATGGGCAACTGACACGAAGAAAGATGGCAAACATTCAGATCAACACTATGATTAATGGAATGCCTAGATTCTTCATAAATCAAATGTTTCATCTTATTCTGTTGTTTAGTCGCAAGTCAAGAACAACTGCGCTCATGAACAAGTGAAGAATAACGGACAAAACTATTCCTATCAAAATAGGAAAGTAAACCCATGGTAATGTTCCATAATAGATACTATTTCTTATAAAATTTGGCAAGAATCTTACAGAGCTTAGATACAAAGTTGGAAATTAAAGCCTCTTCGATATTCCGTCCTGGATGTAAATTAGGCATTTGTAATGTAAGGGTAATAAAAGGGGGACAGATTTTGTTAGATGAAGCAGTTCTAATTTTACTTGTAAGTTTTAAGGAAGAATTCAATTTACTGATTAAGTCCGATTTGTACCTTGTCCTAAAATATTTAAAGATTTTATTGGTGGTACAAAACTTAATGGCCGCCATAAATAGTGAAAATGTCTATTTATTACCACTCATGGTAACAATAAAAAGAAAAAAAAAATGAAAAACGTCACTTTTACTCAAACAGGTTCTTTTCTCTCACTTCTCACTTGTGGAACTCTCTTCTATATCCTTGCTTCCCTGATAACCACAGCCCCCCAAAATTTGAACGGAACGTCAATTGTCATTTTCTATCTTCTTGAATCCCGTTCAGCTTTTGTTCTTTGATCAGTTCCTCCTAACCAGTCTTTTCTCCCACCTTCATACTCTGTAAACCCCCCCTCCGTTTACAAGTGACATTGTCTCTTTGCTTGGGGTGAAAATATTTTAAAAAAATATTAAAAAAACACACACGAATTTGCCTTCATAAAGTCCCTCAGTGAACGAAATATCTCGGCTGAGAATAGTTTTACCTCTTCTCTTCGTATATATATATATATATATATATATATATATATATATATATATATATATATATATATATCGATAGATAGATAGCGTGAAAGAGAATGAGAGATAGTGAGAATTAACTTTATTGCAGTGTCCGATCGTAGACTTTATTTTCTACTTATTATGAAGGCTATGATTTAATTCCTTTATTTAATCCTCTAGGGCGCAATCTATGAGGATGGTAATTGCACGTGCACATCTAACACACACTTAAACCGCGTATATGTAAACGCTTTTGTTTATTTTAGAGCTCACAGTTATCAAGGACCTCATACAAACAGCATACATATTTTGCTGTGAAGGTTATGGTTCTAAAGAAAATTTTAATTAAACACTTTCCTGATAAAGAATAAATGTTGTAATTAAGTTTAAAAAAAAGATGTTTATGCCTAAATTACTCATTGATTTAAGTGTTCAAATTTTTCAGGAGAAAAACACGTTACAAATTTATAAGCGGATAAACAAAACAGGCTTTTCACTCGAATTGAAGTCAGGCCCAATTAACCGTTTTAAATTTGTTGACGGTTTTATCATTATTCTTTAACAGAAAATTACGTAATTAGCTTCAAAGTAATCTCTCTATTTTCTTTCTATCTATCTATCTATCTATCGATCTATCTATCTATCTACGAATGTAAGACAAAAGCTATCCTCATGATATAATTTATGTTTGTCAGATATATCATGGCGTATGTTTTGACACACTTGGTATCTATCTATCTATCTATCTATCTATCTATCTATCTATCTATCTATCTATCTATCTATGTGTCCGTGTATATCAGTGTGCGTTTATATATATATATATATATATATATATATATATATATGTGTGTGTGTGTGTGTGTGTGTGTGTGTGTGTGTGTGTGTGTGTGTGTGTGTGTGTGCGTGTGTGTGTGTGCCTGCCATTTTTTACCAATGTGTATTATCGTCAAAATTATTCAGGGAAATTTAATTATATTGTCTACATGGAAAACCAAAAACAATCTCTTAGTAAAAAGGAAGTTACCAGTATTCAGAAAGAGACTTACGCAGGTGCGTCATTTTTTTTAAATTTTGGGTTACATGTAACTATGGCAACAAAAACATTTTGATTTCATTGTTTGGCTTGATAAAGTCTTCCCTTAGTTTTATCAAGTTTTCACAACTTCCTGTTAAGTGTTCTTTCATAATATTCGTAAAAGTCCTAATGTTCATTTTTGCTCTTTTATTTTTTTTTATCGGAAATCCGTGTACTTTCGACTTTAAAATTTAAACTGCTTACTTTAACAAAAATCAAAAACAAACTGTGAAAAATTTATCTGTTTTATGAAAGATTAATAAAAAAAGCTTATCATTTGTATGGAAAAATATAATGGCAAAATGTCCATACACACATAGACTGACATATATATATATATATATATATATATATATATATGGGTGTGTGTGTGTGTGTGTGTGTGTGTGTGTGTGTGTGTGTGTGTGTGTGTAAGCAAATGTAAATGGATATAGATCCGACAGAATGAAGAAAAATTTGGAAAAAACAAACAAAATCCTTAAATTCAATTATGTTGTTTAAAATGAATGAAATGTCGACGTCTGACGTTTCGGTTTAATTCTGAGGACAATATTCATTAAAATACAATTCAGTTCAATTTGACAAAGACGATGGACATAAAAAACAAGTCTTATCCAAAAACAGATAACTGAAAATTTTTAAAATGATCAGCTTTCCGTTTAGCATGGTTACGTTGTCGTCACATGGGCGACGCTTTCAAAACGTATTAAACCGAAACGTCAGACGTCGACATTTAATTCATTTTAAACAACATAATTGCATTTAAGGATTTTTGTTTGTTTTTTCAAATTTTTTCTTCATATATATATATATATATATATATATGAAAATTTTCTAAGAGTTAATCTGCAGAAAAAGACAATATGTATAAAGGTAAGACAATAGAATAAGTGTACTATTAGCCGATACGCTTCGTCCAATATGGACATCTTCAAGGCTAAAGCGAAATGAATTTATTGAAAACAAATTCAGTATTAAAAACAAACAAAATGTCCTCAGCAACTAGAAGAATTTAGAAAATGCTATTGTATTGATATTGTCAAATGAAAATTGCGTCAAGTACATTCACATGTAGAAATATTGTTTTTATTTTTGTGCTGACTATTTCAACCATTTTCTTTTGATTTCTAGCAATTCTGTTAGGAATGGTGATACTGGGAAAAAACTGGGCGTAGATTAATGTTTGGATAATATTCAATGGCGGCACTCTCAAGGTTTTTCCTTCTGAGTGAGATATTTTCATTTTTATGAGTATAGCTTTTTAAAAATCAAAATTGAGTTGAATTTTTTCTATGGATAACTAGCGCGTTATTTTTTTTGTGATATCTCTTCTGTGCTCACAGATGTGTTTCTTTAAATTTCTACTTGTCTCTCCAATATATTGGGAGGAACAGTTTTGGCAATTTATTTTATAAATGAGTGCTTCAGAAATATATATATATATATATATATATATATATATATATATATATATATATATATAAATGAACATTGAATTCAACACTTAGAGGCGACAGACTGCTTCATGCTAGACGCAATCGTCAGGCCGCCAGACAATTGAGTCCAGAATGAAACAGCCTGTCGCCTCAGAGTGTTAACTTCAATGTTCACTTTTATATTTATATTTACATACGCTCTACCTCTGATATTGAGTACTTTATCACATAAATATAGCAGACCTTAAAACTATATTTCTTCATATATATAATATTATATTGAATACATTGTTTTATCCTCATCGCTATCACAACTCTATATTTAATGCACAAAGCTAACGACAGTTTTCATTCAGCGCCTGACGAATGTGGTGTGCATGAAATTCATAGCTTTGCTAACGATGATGTAAAAAATGTATACTTATTATCAATATTAATTATAGGTCTAATATTATACGTATAACGCTATTTTATTAACACCGGCCCTAACGCAGTAATGTGTATGTATGTATGTATTTATGTGTGTATGCATGTACGGGACAGAAAGTACTTTTAAATGTGTATATACAATAACAATGTCAAGAAAATCCCTAATGAAATGGAATTTATTTTTTACATCACACTTTTCATTCGATACAATCCTAAAGGACAAAAATGTCAAGAAAAACTCTGGACAATTTATTCATTAAATCATTTTTTTACAAATTTACAGTCCATCGAAAGTTATGCTAATCACATAATCAGCAATAATTCAAGTTAGCATTGTGTACATGATCGACCAAACTGTGCCTGAAATATTCACGTATGAGAAGAACACATGGCAGGTAATATATATATATATATATATATATATATATATATATATATATATATATATATATATATAGATATAGATACTGCCAAGCTCAGATGAAAGAGAGTGTTTTGTATCCACACGTTAATTCAAAATCCACATTCGAAAAAGTCTGCAAGGCTACACACCCATCCGTTAGAGCGACACACACGCGCACACACATACATATACAATAGGATAGATGGGCACTTAGAGTCGACGTAATAGTTGGCAAGCTTGTCTCGCTAGAATAATTACGACTGAGTAGTGAGTTCGATCGTCACTAGGTGCCCCTATATTCGGCCTTGTCACACATCTAAGCTACGCTTGAAAAATCACTATACAATAGGCTAGATGGACACCTCGAGGTGGTGTAATGTTTAGTAAGCCTCATACTTTCGGTCTTGTGCCACACCTGAACTACTCTTGGAAAATCACTACAATTGGCTCCGTAGATTTTATACAATTTTTCCCAAATAAAATTTGCACAAGTCTAGATAGTTGGGTTTTCGTAATATAAAAAACTCACACCATTTTATTTATTCCTAGCTTTAAGATCCTTTTGAGGAAAGGCTACCAAAAATCGGCATTAAAAATGCGTTTAAAAAAAACATTCATTTTGGAAATATCTGATTAAAAATGTTATTAGTTCAACAGTAAATAAAAAAAAAAAACTTGTTATTTCCATAAATAAATTTTATATTTAAGAAAACTAATTAAATCCAAACATTTTAATAACGTTATCATCAAAAACTCAGTGTAAGAGCTTTTCGAATCAAAAGAAAGTCTTAGTTGAAAACATCAGGTTTCTGCAAGATTGTGGCTGTTTTGCTTCTAAATCTTGATTATCATGATAATATTCAGATGTTATTTCACTGCTCTTTCAACACTATGAGAATGTGAAGGAAATTCAGGGAACTCCAATTTTGTCTCATTTATAAAAGATTTCTGAATTTCATAATCTGAAAAATTCTCAGTGGTTGCAAGTTCACAGATTCCATTTTGGTATAGATTGAATAATTCTAACAAATATTATCAACAGGGTCACGGATTATCATAAATTCTACCTATGCTAGCTCCTCTCACAACATTTACCTAGTCTGCCTGTAAATGCAGCCGCGCTTTGTGCTGCATCATTAACATTTCAAAACAGCTCTGAATGTTAGCTGATTATGATGTAATAAACAACCAATTGTATGTAATATTCGATGGATCTTCTTCAGAGCATCTACTATGAATGCTTTATATCTTGAATTTCTATTTTTGTTCTCTAGATGAATAGCTGTAATGCTTTTTATACTGTCAAATTCTTCCAACCCACTAAAAGGTTCTTCTGCTAGAACACAAGTGACACCTGTAGTCGGAATTACTCTATAAGTCAGATATTTTCTTATCAGAGTTCCTGTCTCTTGAGGAAATGTTAAATGGTTTTCTTGACCACTTGTTTTTTAGTTTAATATCAACAGATATCATTCTTATACAACAATGTTTCTTTATTAATCTTGCCATCAACTCCTCCTAAACATACAACCTTTTTAATGCATTCAGTGTATCTTTCTTCTGTCATTACGTTTATTTTAGAACACACTCTCTATCCCTTTTTGTGTTATAAATTATAATGTTTTTAAAATCAAAAGCTGGGTTAAAAAGGTCCATAGCCTGGAAATTCAAGAGAGAGGCATTAGCAAGAGATTCTGCAAATTTAGAAAAATCATCTCGAATATCTTGCGTTTTTCTTCAGTCATGTAAATAAAGCGTTTGAAAAAAGATTACTCTAGGAAATAATAATAAATTACACTAGCATGTCAATTTAATTTTACTTAACAAATATTGAAATAATTTTTTATCTTATATTTCTTAAAGGATTCCTATATAAATAAAAACAAAACTCACGCTGATATAACGGTGTAAAGTCAAATCATCATCCATAAAATTTAAATCAAGTTCATTAAAAACAAAATGTTTCTCTGAAATAAAAATATCGCCTAAAATGAATTAGGGCATGTGAAGGATTTATGGAAGATTTTTACTGAATTCATTGTGAAAAAGTTCCCCTTGGAGAGGAAAATATAATACAAAATAGTTTTTAATCGATCTAAACATTCAATTTAAATATATCGACATTGAATGTAAATAATTTTTATTGTAAACATTGTAACGCATATTAGTTCTTATAACATGTGTACTCCTTTATATGTTTACATTTTCCAGCATTTTAATGAAATATTAAATCTAAGTTCTAAATTGGTTTATATTCACTTTATTTCTTAACATTGAATAATGAGGCATAGTTATTTATTTCAGTTAACACTGAGGCAATTTTATTAAACTTGATTTTAATGGAATCGAAATTTCTCCGTAAACATTTTGTGCGTGACTTTTTGATATCATATCGTACCATCTAGACTTGTCCAAGAGTTAGGGTTTAAATAAAACTGGACATACCCTAATATATATATATATATATATATATATATATATATATATATATATATATATATATGTATGTATGGATTGTCACACACACACACAAAAAGTCCTGGGTATAACGATAAACTACATCAGCGTCCTGGGTAATAAAATACATCCAACATCAAGGCCTCTGATCAGGTGGTTTTGAGGAGCGCGGAACCACCGCCTAATTGCTAGTGTTCCCAGGTCCACCCTGACTCGGACTGGTAGCACCTGCTAGGGTCCCAGCTATGGGCAAATTGTTAACCACCAAACTGGGGTCAAAATACTATGAAAGTGTAAAAATAGATTTAAATACCAAAAGTACTTTAAAAAAAAAAGAAAAAGAAAAATTACCAGAAATACATTTTCGGACAAAAAAGATATTGCCAGCAATACATTTTGAAGAAAAAATATTACCAGAAATAGATTTTTTGAAGAAAAAATATTACCAGAAATAGATTTTTGAAAAAATAAATTTCCAGCATTAAAAATTTTTGTCGGTATTAAATAACCCTTTTAGTTTGATATAACGTAAAACAAACGAAGCCAAACACACACACACACACACACACGCACACACACACATACACATATATATATATATATATATATATATATATATATATATATATTAATATATATATATGCATAGATATATGTATATATTTATGTATGCATGCATGTATAGAATGTATCAAGAATGCTTTTACAAACTTTGAGTAAGGGTTCCTCTCAACAAACAAGGTAAAATATCTATATGACCAAAAGTCAAAAAGTCAATTCATAACAAATGTCCAAAATGTCTTGTTCTTGCTTCTACGCACGCATGCACCAGTCAGATTATTGGCTTGTGGACCTTTTTCAAATATTTCTACACTTTGAAGAGGCGTATCTGCATTATTAATATATGCAGAATAAAACGATATTTTAGGTGGCCTCACAGATAAAAATTCAAAGGATTTATTTCGTGGGAAAATGGAAGTTTATGGGCCTGGCACTCACCTGAATATCCATATTTCATGGTAGAGGCCACCCGGTGCACCGTGAACAATGTAACTAAAAAAGGCTGGAGCCCCATCATGCATGAACCACTCGCATCTTCATATTACCACGGGTACATCTTCTAGCATGTTTGGAAGTGTGTTCGAAATAAACTCTCTGTAGACAGTAACTATAAGATGTGTCGAGAGAACATATGGATCTATTAGACATTACATTACATTAATCTTAAACTGATGCTGGTATCCAGCCTGTTTTGTACGATGGAGATTCTTCTCCGCCCCAAGATATTGGTTGTGTAAATTTGTTTTTCTATCTCTTTCAAATTTGGATTCATTCGTGAACAAACCTGAAGAGACAAAAAAAAAATAATCGAGTAGGCAGTTTGGTCAATAAATCATTGGTAAATATTCTCCCGTCGTGAATGATCAGAGGGCGAAAACACTGCAAACATTTGCAAATGATACGAATAAAGGTGCTGCACCTGATGTAACTTCAATTTACTACATACTAGGGTCACTTGGCGTCTCCGACAACCTGTAGAATATGTTCTTCGCTGTCAGGCGTACGAGCGGATCTCAGTCTTTCTCGATATATAGTGGTGCTACGGTTCCTGTCTCAGCAACACAACGATAAACAACAAGAAAGGATGGATGACTCAGCTACCTTCGGTCTAGAAATGCAATTTGATACAGCCGTGCAACCTCGTGTCAATTACCATTCGAGCGACCGTATATAAAAAACATAGCTCACGATATGAATATTCTGCTATTGTTAGACAGAACACTTCTGAGATATTTCATTATTAGTCACGTTAAATGCTGAAGGCAGACAAGCCTCAAATGTACACGAATGACAAATTTAACCTAGTCTACATTACAACACAACGCCGTAAACTTATTTAAACTTAATAACACAAAAAGAAGGATCTGCAGATATATGATTATATGAAGTTTTGTACATGATTTGGTTTGTGGAAGTCGCCTCAAAATTTTGTCAAAATATTTTTGATACAGCCTGTATACAGGGTGCGAAGTATTCGGAACAAATTTTATGCAAAGCTTAGATAAATAGTTTCTAGTGTTAGTTGTGATAGGAAGAATTATTCACTGGGGTTGTCAGATTGATCCACGATTCTATTTTGAGTAATGCTACTAGCATTTGATTTCATGGTGAATATGAAATAATTAGCGTACAGAATGTACTTTTATGTATTTCCAGTAATATTTCCCTTCTTCATATAAATATGAAGATGGGATATATTTTGGGAAAAAATGATCACCACAGGAAAACTTTTGCCAGTGATTTATTACCTAAACTGCCTACCCGATTTTTTTTTGTCTCTTCCGGCTTGTTCACGAATGAGTCAAAATTTTGAAGAGATAGAATAAGAAATTTACACAACCAACATTTTTGGGCGGAACAGAATCCACGTGGCACAATACAGGCTGGATACCAGCATCATTTTAAGATTAATGTATGTTATTGCCTGTTAAGTTACTAGTTTCGTTTTAGAGACACTGAATTTAACCAACCAGTTTTTCTCCACAGGGAAATTAGTGAACCAATTCTGAGTGCTCTTAAACATAATCCGAGAAATATTCCGGATTTTATTTTGTTGTTGGATAAGAATATAATTTTATCAGACGATTTTTATTAGTAAATTTGGTTTGAGAACTTAGATTTGTCTTTGTCAGTACGGTGTATTATGATATCTATGAAAAGTATTGTGCCATTTGTTTATCTTTCGTAAGAAAATTTTGAAATATTTTCGACTTTATTTAGTTTATAAGGTCATCAATATAGCCGGAAATATATTATTCCTTTAGCTACAAACAATCTGGAAAGCATCAGATGCAAGAAATTCTCACTAAATACACGCTAAAATTTGTATCTCTCTAAATAAACACACACCAAACAAACACACACACACACACACACATCACGCACACGCAACACACAGACACACACACACATATATATATATATATATATATATATATATATATATATATATATATATATATATATATATATATATATATATATACACATACACAATTGCGATTATCATACCGAAATATTACTAGCAATGAGTCGTCTTCGCGATGTGTTGACAGAAAACTCAAGTAGCAATCAAACTCGGCAAACCCTAATTTTTACATTTGCAATAGAAATCAACTTCAGGATAAAAGTTTAAGAATTATAAAAGAATTTCAGTTGCAATTGATATTGATTCTTCCAAAGAGGACTTTAATTCAATAAGAGCTCAATGTAAGTTGCATAGAAATATATAGTGATAAATTAAAAACAAAAATAATCCATATCGGATATAATTCATTTCATGAATAATTTCATATAGATCTCTTCAGTCCGAATATTTTTAAGAGATCTTTTAAGAAATGGAATCAATTGCAATCCATCTTTTATACAAGTTTCGTTAAAGACGTCTGACAAGGTATTACGATTGGCTTTTTATTTAGTTTTTCTTGTCTTCGTACAAGTATTTTCGTTTCTGGACAAAATATTTGGAAGAACTGTCCACAATTCTGCATATGCAAGCGCGTTCAACAATACTTTTAGCTTATACCAAGGAGGGTTTTCTTGTCCAGAAAAGAAAACATAAAAAAGCATTATCGCAGTAACTTGTCAGTCTTTTTTCTTTTTCATTTTTTTTACAGTAAGGATCGCCCTTTACAAGGCCCGGGGACCGCTCGAAGTAGAGCGTTACATTAAGCGGTAGATAATATGGATAGCAGAAGAAGATAACGGTTGACTCTAAAATTGAACACTTTACGATTATTGTGATCGGGGAAACCGCTTCTTGGGAGTCTGTTCCAATGAGCAATGGTTCGCTGGAAGAAATTGTTTCAGTGGAACTTAATTCTCGCTGCTGGAATGCGGAGGAAATGTGGATGTTTTTTTACTATATAAGTGGCATGACGTGTCGTAGCCGTGAAGGTCAGATTGGTGGAAGCAGGAGATGCAGTTCGTCCGTGCACTTTGCAAGGAGGAGGACAGCATGAGGTGCCTTGTACATACTGCGGCGATAGAGAGATCCTATCATTTTACCTGCATATTTGGCGATGGGTCTTATATAGGAATTCCACTTTAGGTCGATTATGAGTTTGAGGGTTATTAGGGCATCCATTTATCGTGAATTCGCAGTCTGATCGGCGGGGAGGGAATGTAACTGGTCAGTTTTTTTTCTCCACTGGAAATTAGTGTTAGATCGGAAAAGAGCTCAGCTGTTTCCTTCACGGCTTTTAGAGGTTCACCCGTATATCCCCGTATCATCGGCATAGACATTTACAAATGGTCGGTATATATTCTTAGGCAAATCAGAAAGAAGGTTGTTCCGAGAAGAAAACCCTGGGAGACGCCTGCGTTGACCGCCATGTCTACCGAGGACTGGCCGATTATATCTACATTCAGGCATCTACTGTTAGGAAAGATTTTATAGCAGAGATAATCCTTCCAGGGATTTCATAGCTGGAGACTATATGGAGCAAACGTTTTGAATAAAAATTTGTCGAAAGTCTTAGAGATATCTAAGCGGTATTGTGTCTGGAAGGGCTTCACTAATTCTATGTGTAATCGTAGTTTGGATGTCAGCATTGTATCGGGCTGTTTGAAACCCATACAAGAAGTTGTTTCTATCCAGGTGCTGATGACTGTCTTGTTGATTAAGGTCTCAAAAAGTTTGCTGGTGATAACGGAGGAGACTAATAGGTCTATACTGGGAGGTGGGATCGGTTTCCCGCGTTCTTAAAGACCAGGGATATACTTGCCACATTCCAAATACTGTTTCCTTCAAACAGTGGTTAAATAAATTTGCTAGAATCGGGGAAAATCCTGGGTTGTTATATTTAAAGACGACTACTGGAAATATGTCTGCACGAGTGACTTTTTTGGGGTTGAGGCTTTTGAGTTAGTTCATTTCAGATGGAAGATTATCTGCAATATCTTTCTTCCTCATCGGTTTTCTTTGAATGGACTAAATACTCTTGATAACGTTGAAGTTACAGCGTATGTGAAAACTGGCGGAGCGAAATTCGTTGAGGATATTTTCAATCCTTTCTGATATAAGATCTAAGATTACTGAACCTTGATCCTGAGGAAGATACAGGGCAAAGACGACTGTAGTACAAAGGATACGTGAGATCAGGGTCCTCATTTTTTATGTCACTGCCACAGTGAACCTCGTCCATGGTGTAGGCATCGAGCCCGTGACCGTGGCAATTTAATTGGTCGTATTTTATGTGTGAGCATCCCGGGAGTGTGATATCCTGCAATGTAATTGAGGCATTGAAACCCGTTGCAGACAGGAACAGAAGGTCAGGTTTATACTGAAAGTGATCAATTTCTGGTAAGTTGGAATGTATATCCTTACATTGGTGTAAAAGATGTTATAATTAGCAGATAATTTTTTTAAGAAACTTATGTCTGTGTGTATCTGTGTGTGTTTGCGCGTGTGCATGTATGTGCGTGTGGAGAAATGGTAGAGTAGTGGACAGCGGCTCTTATCAAGAAATCAGATTTATCGAATTGAGGGGTCGATTCCTCATTGAATATTCTTAATGAATTACAAATGAGATTCATTATATCAGCAAGAAGCTAACCATAAATCTTTTCTGTGTTTATTTCTATAATGATATTTACTTGATCTGTAGAGTCTAGCGTTCATTATGGAAGCACAATAATGACCTAATTAATCACACATAAATTTTTATGCTTCCACAAATATATCATGACGTCAACAAATTAACACGAACTCAATGCGTCGTAATCCTTGTTCAAGTTAATGTATCTCCTTTGAATACAATATATGCCAGAGTCAGTAGAAAGCCATTAAACGTGCATTTAATAAGCCCCAGTAATTTCTATTTAATATAACTTGAACCATTACGTTTATATTTTCTCTAAATATTTTCATGGCAATATTCCTGGTTAACTTTTATTTTGGCACCAAGGCTTTAACTGAATTTAAGCGTACCACTAAATTGGTTGCAACTGCCAGATGTAAGTGTAAGTTCTATACTAAACATTTCTTTTCTCGTATTATTTGCTTGTTGAACTCCTTTCTAAATTCTTGCTTCGCAATAAACATTGTCCTACAAAAATGATGATGCAATTTAAATTGTTATCTTCTGTCTTTTTATTCCGTTCTTTTATTTTTCTCTCCCTAATTCTGTATTTTCTTTTCTCATATTATCTCACACTCAGAAACACATTGAGTCCTAATGTTTTTACTGTCTTGTTTGGAATGAAACGTTTAAAATATATTAAAAAATAAAACACCTTTGAATCAGAGATTTTAACAAAACATTATGCCAGAAATGTTCCTGTTTTGATCGCTAATATTTATGTCGATTGGCGCAATGTGAGAAACACTAATCTATATAAACAAAACTGCGAATGTCAGTGTCTCATCCTTTTTCAACTTTACTTCTAAAGGCCGTAGCCTAATATATCATACCTTTTTTGGAATCAGACAAACTCCTTGAACAAATTAAATTCATTTCGATTCTCATCCGGACCCGAAATCATGAAATTTGGGATTACCAGGTTTTCATTACTGCAATTGTTTTCAGCGTTTTTTTTTTTTTTTACGTGATGTTTTACGAGGAATTTTTTGTATGAGAACAGTATCTCTAACTTTGAAATAAATTTGGGAATAATTGGGAATAATTGGGAATAATCGCAATTAATTACTACATTCAGCGAAGATTATCCATGACATAAAAATAATTGTTTGTATGGAAATTAACCACCTACGCACATCAAAGTATCTTTAAATTAAGTGGCAGCAAAAGAATTATCGTTGAACTTTAAAAGGTAAGCTTAAATATTAATGCAATACTTAAATGCAGCGATGAATTTTGAGTTCTTCTGCAGTTTGTCGGTGCCTATTGCATACGGCAGCAGTATGCATCACAGAAAGAAATCTCCGCTAACAGAGGTCTAAATTGCAATCAAAGAAGCCAAAGACGATACGAGGAAAAGAAATTATCGGACAAATGAAAACCCAGATTAAACGGCAGCTCGGAGATCTTCCAGTGCTGAGAATATGCAAAGACTTAGGGAATCTCAAGCTTCTGAAGTGGCAAAAGGACTAATTAAGAGCCCTCCGCAGGAGCTAGTTTAAATATCTTCCGATATGGAGCATTTCAGCTAATGTAGGTGTATAGTCATTTACGCATATATACAGTTTTAGGCATGAATATATGTAGGAGTTCAATTGGGAATGGAGTTTCTGTTATACAATTGAAATGAAGAACTGCCAAATACAGATAAAATTAATTTCAACTCGGATTTTTTCTGAAGAGGAGAAAAATTCCTGTTTCTAGCCTGACCCCTCACACACATACACACACGATATCATGGCGAGAACTGTGTTGCTTCAGCCGCCTCTCTTTTTGCTGCAACAGAGAACTAAACGAAATGTCTTTTGGGGCTTGAATGACGATATGACTGAGTTGAGCTTTATCATTTATAATAATAATTATTGTCATACATTTTCAAATTAAATCACGTTTCATTTCCAGTATTTTGCCAAATATTAGCTCTAAGCGATTATATAAAATTTATATGCAGAAAAAAAATTCTATAGGTATTATTTCAGGAAATATTTACAAGTAAAAACCAAAATAAAAGAAATGTGTTTTTAAAATCAATGAAAATCTTTACTGTAGAATAAAATATTTATAAATATTCGCTTATTAAAATGATCACGTCAATAATTTAGACTCAATAATCTTTAAAATGTATCATATGAATTAGAGCCCCATTTTAACGTTGACTTTGTCACTTGAATGTTGTTGAACTTGTAGTAATTCCCCTGTCCAACAGTATATAAACACGTTCTCTATATTTTATAATTTTGTCTTCTTATTCGGGTATAAATATTTACAAATCTCCCCGATACCTGTTTTTCTCTCATTGTCTCATTACACGTACACCCGCGCACACACACAAGCACTCACACATAAATACATGATTTAATTAAATAAATTAAATTATGTAAATTATGTTTAAAAGTTAATTTTGAATGCATATTCATGGATCCTCTACTTTTTTTATTTATTAAGCATTATATTTGTTTATTTACATCTACCGGCCTGAATATTCGAGAAGTCTCGTTAGAAACATATGCGTCTTTCTGACAAGATTTCTCGAATAGTCAAGCAGGTAGATGTAAAAAAGTAAATATACTTTTTAATAAGTATATAAAAAACAGAACATCTACTCAATTATGAGTATCCATTTAAAAATAACTTTTAAAATAAATAAATTAGAAATATGGCGGATTTAATGCTTTCCCCCAAAACACACACACAAAAACACAATCTCATATATATATATATATATATATATATATATATATATATATATATATATATATAAAACGCAATATCATATATGCAGCAGGAGAGAAAAAAATGAAATAAGAGTAAGACTTGCCTAGGACATGTGTTCTCGGATCTGTCTGGAAGAATCCTTGTCGTTATTAGTAAGTGATACATGCTTAGGCGATCATGTAACTTACGAGACATGACTGACGAGGCAGATTTTTTTTTCCCGCAGTATGTTGCCATTTCTTTCTGCGGTAGACCAGTTGCCATTCAAGGATATAGAACCCGGTCTGTCTTGCTTTTTACTCATAACTGAGGGCGGCAGAAGAGGAGGATTCATACCTTTACCAATGCTATTAGTATGTAAGTGAATGTAATTCGACTGGAATTCAAATTCGGCTCTACGATTCCTCAATGGGAACCGCTATCTATTGCTCCACCGTGCCTTCTTCTTGTCTTTATACAGAAAGAAAATCCTTTCATCATATCCACCAAATTAGAATATGCACCGATAGTACAATGTACTGAAGAAAAAATTGAAAATGTTTTCTCTACGCTAGACAATTCCGAGGCTCAATTTAAATCGCAAGAAATTACAGACTTCAAGAGGAACACGAATGCCAAAGTAAGCAAGGACCGAGATGGTGAAATACTTGTCAAATTCGGACGAGGTTCTGGTAGTGAACGTAGAGAAACATGGGTTCCGATGATGCTCAGCGAATGACCAGGTTTTCGACAATATCTGCATTCAAGAACACCCAAGACCTAGATGGACAATGAGGAGTCAAAGAAAAAAAAACGAAAAACCATTTCGACTATATAGCCATCAATCAGTGATTCAAGAATGGAGTTTTGAACTGCAAAGCATACAAAAGTGCTGACAGCGGAAGTCACCACTTCCGGTGATATGCAAACCTAGAATGAAGTTAGGGAAATTGAAGATGTTTTATTCAACGTGGTTATATATTTTATATTTTCCAATATGCTTTATTATGCAAACGATATTTCGCCTTTTATTTTGAGTTTAATCATCAATCAATTTGACTTTGAAATCCTCCAGTTTACTTAAGGTAGTTCAATTTCCTTGATCTTCGCAGATTTATTTAGAAGATTTCATTCACTTCTGTGATGAATCATTTCGTCGTTTTTCAACCGTGCTTAACGTTCATACTTTATTCATGCTGTATTATATTACTTTGTTATTTCTCCTGAAAGACTTTATTATAGAAAAGATGGAAAGTAGGATTTTGCTTTGAAAAGACAAAAAATGTCGAGCGAGAAAACGAAAAATATCTTGATCAAAAGCAGTTAACAAGATATCAATGATTAATAAATATATCAATGGCAATTCATTCACAAAAATATAATTCATCCAACGTAGTAGTATTCATTAACCATTTATGTAGAATTAGTAAATAATAATAAAAAAAAACAATAAATACAGCAGCTACGGATTATTTACAAATTTAGAATAAGAGATAAGGAAACTGAGCATAAAATTGGCTTTGCAAAATGTTAGTTTTTCCTAGCACTATGCATAGCTACATAACCAGAACATTAACATACGAACTGGAGTAATGTTTAAGGCATAGATATGAATGTCACGTATGGTGCATCTATGCAAAAACGATGCTTACAATGGCACATATTTTCAAATATATACAATGGTGTTTATAGTCACAGAACAACACACACACACACACACACACACACACACACACACATATATATATATATTTCATATATATATATATATATATATATATATATATATATATATATATATTATATAATATATATATATTATATAAAATTGACACAAGACTCTCGCTGAACAATGTCAACGTTTGTTTGTATATTTATGACTCCGTCAGATTCTCATACAAAGTTTTCACTCTCTCTCTCTCTTTCATGCACTCACACACAGAAACACACATACATACACTCTCACACACACACACCCATATATATATATATATATATATATATATATATATATATATATATATATATAAGTAGACATTGAAGTCAACACCCAGAGGCGACAGGTTGTTTCATTCTAAACGCATTTGTCACGACTTGTGCACATGGCCTGATATTTAGCATGACACAGACGGTCGCCTCTGGCTGATGACTTCAATGTCTACTTTTAATTTTACAGACATTTTATCCCTGAAATTGAGCACATTAACCCATAAATATAGTATACCCTAAAACTATATTTTATCACATACACATTCGCATACTTACACACACAAATACATACATACATACATATATATATATATATATATATATATATGAATGATAAAATATAATCCAGAACAAGTAAGAAACGTATGTCAATCTAATATATTTCACTTTTATAAAAGCTTCGTCAGATATCGTGATAGAAATGAAAGCAAGCAAAGAGACATAGAAGCCTGGTAAGTAATGACTTTGTTTAGTTCTTATTCGACAGATAAGTGACACGTATATTAAAGCAACAGGCGAAATATAAATATGTGTGAGAATGTTTTGGATGTTAAAATGTGTCATAGTGCATGAATGTGTATGTAAATAACATGTTTGTCTAGGTGTATGTTGGACTATAATATTAATTCTTGTGTGTGTGTGTGTGCGTGTGTTTCTGTGTGTGCGTGAAGAATATCGATAGATGCCATCCTCGCGTATGTCGGTGAAATTTAGCGAAATGTTGCAATGATTTACTATTTAGTTGGATTTTTATATTCTCTTTTATGTATATGTACATGTGGGGAATGCCTGTGACACCTCTGTGTGGGTCTGTGAAAGGCAGCAAGATATTCTAATATCATGGTTTGGATGGATTTATCGTTAAAGCATTTCATGTTAGTATATGTGACAAAAAAATTCATTATTTCATTAGTTTTCGTTATTTCATTTATTATGCGTTCTATACATAAGTTAGACTCCTGAACAATGGATCTGTATAACGATGATGATATAATGTAATGTTTAAAGCGAGAGTTTATAGTTAGTTGTAATGCTATAAATGAGTTTACATAATATTTTCTCCTTAAAAGCTTATGCTAATTAGTTTCAACTAGGCTGGCGTTAGTGAAATCAAAGTTATCTTCCACTTCGATTCTATGTAAGGCGAGAGTTAGAATATCTGTTTAAAATCAAGTGTCTCTTGTGTTCGTAGATACGAGGTTTTAGATCACTTGATGCCTCCCTCATGTAATTTTTGCACTGTTAACACTTAATCTGATATACAAAATAATAACGAATGGTAGTTCACGCATGCGTCTTATAATATGTAAATTTAATGAAATTCGAAGAACAAAAAGGGACACAGGTAATAAAATTGTCATTAAGTTAAATAATATTTATTTTATATTATTAAGCCTTTTTAATAACCCGGAGCACGGAGAGAAATATTATAAAAAAAAAAAAAAATTGGAAGTCGGAATTTTTGGACACCCCTGTTTCATTCATCAACAAGACGATAAATGAACAATGAAGTGATTCTCATTTTCCGGAGAAAATGTTGAGGTTTTTCTGTGTTAGATTACTGTAAACAATTAGATAATTCGGTTCTACTAATTTACAAGAATCGTAGATGTGGTGGGTTTCGCTGAGAGTAAACCATTTCCAAATCATTCAAAAACTATTGGTGAGGTGAGAACTTACCCAATAAGTATCCCATATTACACATAAACACACGCGCGTGCAAACACACACAGACACACAAACGATTGAGCTCGTGTATATGTGTGTATGTGTGCAGGCACGTGTGTATGAAATGAAAATATACTTTTATAAGATACTATATTAATGGGTGCTCAATATCAGAGATAGGGGCAAATAAATATAAAATATAAAGGTAGACTCTATTGTGCATGATTTCATTATTCTGAATAGACTGATGATTGCGATAAAACATGAAACACACTGTCGGCGCTGGTGTTGACTCAGTATCAACTATCACACACACTCACACACATATATGTGTATGTTTTTATGTGTGTTTGTATGTGTGTGTGTCTCTGTGTGTGTGCACACATGTGACTATTTAAGATTGCGTGCTTAATTATAAACATGATCACATTTTGCATGTATGTGATCATATTAGTGTATTCGGTATTAAAGCGATTCATATATATATATATATATATATATATATATATAGAGAGAGAGAGAGAGAGAGAGAGAGAGAGAAGAGGATGATAGATAGTGAGATAGAAAGATTGATAGATAAATGCCAATATTGTGTCGGTTTTTGCGTAGACGGAAAAACATGCACAAATTAATATATTGAGCATAATGTGAATAACACTGCATTTGTATATATATATATATATATATATATATATATATATATATAATACTTATATATACGTTCACACCGGAACATACACATACAGAGCGATACGCACATGTGCGTATGTTTGTGTCTATACTCACGCCTACTTTAGCAGATAATCAAAAGCCTTTGATGCTTACCCACTTCAAATAATGAGATTACTTTTAGACATGCAAAAGTCAAACATGGACAAAGATAACGTAACGACTGTCCGTCCTCCCCTCACGGTACTTTTCTCATCAACAGCGACTAACGACAAACTAGTGATCTACCCTTTGTACATTGGACATTGCACACCTTGTCACGTCAGTAATTCGCGAAGGTTGCTTTGTTATTCCGATTTCTTGACTTCTCTGGCGCGCCCCCAATCTGATAATGATAGAAGAAAAAATCGCAGGAAGTTTTGAAAGTTTTCGGAACTGCAGTTCTAGTGTTTGTGTTCTACAAAATTTCAATATTCTCAGTGCAGGGTTTCGATATATACATCTAAATGATCATTCAACATCATATTTACTACGGTGTTAATGGTTTATCAAATGAAACATTTATTTTTTTATTTAGGCAACCTATTCATGGAATCTAAAGTGGCTGTCGAACGAAAGCAAGCGTTAGCCATATTAAAAGTATATGATGCATCAGTATTATTTAAATGTTCCTTTATTTAATGATGTAGCCCAATAAAAGGAAATACAAACATGCGCCATCTTTAAATTAATGCATTTGCATGGAATAAATTACGACACTGCATATATATATATATATATATATATATATATATATATATATATATATATATATATATATATATATATATATATATGTCGAAATATATGTGTTTATCCAAAAATAAAAACGTGTAAATTCACCTTCATCCGTGCGCCAACGGCATGGGGTAGAATCTCCGACTGACACCGATTCAGACGGGTTTCGATCCTAACTAGATCTAACCAGGCATCTATCTACACTGATGAGCTGTGATACGGACAAAAAATATGTCAGTGGATGACAATATATATGCTCTTGAAAAATTTATTTCGGTTGAGGTCTCTGAGGCGGAAATGTGTGTGTGTGAAAACAGTGACTATTACGACTAATAATGCAAGTCTTCGGTAAAGCGAATCGAGTTCTCTCAGTCATTGTATGTTTATCCAAAAATAAATAAGATTCATTTCAACCCTGCCGAGCATCAATGGCTTTGGCGTAGAATATCCGACAGACACTGATTCAGCCTGCTTTCGATCCTACGAACCTAGCTAGAGACATACGAACGTCTAGCCAGACTGATGAGCTGTGATACAAGGAAACAGTCTATATATATATATATATTGGAATAATGTTTTGATACCACAAAACAAATATAACGATTTAAAGAAAATGAATTTCTTTTGTATGACCATTTTTTTTTTTTGCAGGACCTAGGTACCTTTCAGCTAACGCTTCATCAGGGTCTTTCGTTGGCAAATGATTTTAAACAAATAATGAAAATGAAAAGAACGCCAAAATGGTATGGTTGGAACACGTCTAAAATTTTATGAAGATATATATACATAAAATTAAAATAAATATACGATTAAAATAAATGCGTAAATAATGCATAAAGATACCTACAATAGGATTAGACCTGTAGGTTCCCAAAGACCCAGACTTTATGGGTTACCCAAAATTCACAAAAATAATGTGCCGTTACGTCCCATTTTATCTCCGGTGGGTTCAACACAGCATGAGTTGGCCAAGTGGTTATCAGAGTTAATTAAACCTCTTTCTGATTATTTCTCAATCTATTGTGTATCTGACTCCTTCACCTTCTCTAAACTCATTAGAAATTGTTCTATTTCTTCTGATCACAAGATTATGGTGTCTTTCGACATTGTAAGTCTGTATACCAATATCCCCCTCAAAGAAACAGCACAGATATGTGCTGATATGCTCTATAGAAGTTTCCTAGGTCCTCCCTCTATTCCTGAACCCTTATTCTTAGAGTTCCTAACATTAGTAACAGAAAGAATAGAGTTTAGCTTTGAAAATATTATGTACTCCCAAGTAGATGGCGTTTCTATGGGTAGTTCTTTAGGTCCCTTTTTGGCCAATATCTTTGTCGGATATCATGAGAGCATTTTATTTGAGAAATATCAAAAACCTTACATCTATCAACGTTATGTTGATGATACTTTTTCTCTATTTAATAACATAGAGGAAGCCACTCTCTTTTGTGAAGCGTTAAATTCCTTGCACCCGTCTTTGGTCTTCACTATAGACGAAGAAATGAATAATTCTATATCCTTTTAGATGTTCATGTGGAACGAAAGAATAATATTTTCATCACTAGTGTGTTTCGTAAAGAAACCTTTTCAGGTCTTTACACTAATTGGAACTCATTTGTCCCCATACCAGAAAAAATAAATCTGGTGAAGACCTTAGTTCATAGGGCTTTATTAATTTGTTCCTCTAGCACACTTCAACAAGAGTTGAACAAAACTCATCAACAATGGTTTTCCAGCCAACATTGTTGACCGCATAATAAAGCGGAAAATAGAGATTTCAGTATGCCCCCAAAATTTGGCCCAGGTCTTTGCCCTATTTATCTGAAATTACCTTGGCTGGGCAGAAAATGTAAACTTTGACTGATAAAGTTTCAAATGTTGTTTCTGCTACCTTCTTTTCAACCAAAGTACGTGTTGTCTTTGGTACTCGTACTGTTTTTCCGTCTTTTTTCCAAGGATCGTTTGCCCTATCATAATAAAAGTTCGATTATATATAAATTTAAATGTCAGTGCGAAGCTGAATACATAGGGCGAACATGACTTCGTTTGGAAACAAGAATCGGACAACATGTACCCAGACACATTAAATTAAATTTAGATAATCGCATTCGTGTTTCGCAATCAGCTCACGATTTGGCGATCAGGCAACACCTATTAGAAAATGAGTCATGCTCAAAACGTTTCACAATGGACTCGTTTTCAATTATATGCGTAAACAGGTCCAAATATCATCTGTCTATTTTGGAAGCCATCTGCCTCAAATTATTTAAACCATCGCTTTCTAAACAAAAGGAGAATTTTTCACGATCGCTAAATTTATTTTTGATATATGAGCAACTTATTTTCCTATCTTACTGCTCAGGTTGGTTCATTATTATTAATTCATTATTTACGCATTTATTTTAATCGTAAATTTATTTTAATTTTACGTATATATATCTTCGTAAAATTTTAGACGTGTTCCAACCATACCATTTTGGCTTTCTTTTCATTTTCATTGTTTGTTTAAAATCATTTGCCAACGAAAGACCCTGATGAAGCGTTGGCCGAAAGGTACCTAGGTCCTGCAAGAAAAAAAAAAAAAAAAAAAAAAAAAAATGGTCATACAAAAGAAATTCATTTTCTTTAAATCGACATATATATATATATATATATATATATATAAAAAATGGGTAAATAGGTAGATGTACGAGCGAGCGTATACAAATACACACCTACACACAAACACACACATATATATATATATATATATATATATATATATATATAATGTGTGTGTGCGTTTTGAATGTTTATCTTGCTTTCTTCTAGTTTTCTCCTTTATTGAACATACTTTTAATTTAACCATTCTTTAAGCGAATTTTACTTTTCGCCATTGAATGCATAATTATATATATATATATATATATATATATATATATATATATATATATATATATATATATATATGGGGTGTATGTATGCTTGCGCGCCTCTGTGTGTATTTAGGTAGAATATCTTAATAAATGCATGTTTCATTATATAATATAGTTATATTATGTCTATGATATATATATATATATATATATATATATATATATATATATATATATATATATATATATAGTTCTGTAATTATCTTCTTCATTTTAAGCTGAAATTCATCAAATAATGCGCCGTCTGTTCTATTATGCCAAATAATTTCGATCTCCACTGGGGTGAATTTTGCAAACAGACTTGATGCTACTGTAATCATTGTAATAGTGGTTTTTCAAACACGCGTGAACGCGCTCTGCTCCATTCTAAAATGTTTGTAATGTTTCGTAAAATAGCGATCCGGATAAAAGGGTGATATCCACAGAAGGTAAAATTGCAAAATGATAAATCTTTAAATGGTGTTAAATGCTAGTCAAGCTACATATATTTTAAAATATTCGTACTATATTCATAATCATACTTATTATAAAACCCAGATTGTGTGTGTGTGTGTGTGTTGGTTGTGTGTGTCTGTATGTTTATATATTGGATCGGATTTCCTACATTTTTCAAACGATTTAAACAAAACTTCACTGGACTACGTAAAATTACCTTACGGTCGTTCTAACAGCGCCAAAAATTGGAAAAACACAATTGTTTTTGCATGAAATCAATTTGAAAACACGATTATGAGGCATTGCGTGAATGAAAGTGGGACAACTCATATCGAGTTATACTTATTATAAAACCCAGGTTGTTTGTTTGTTTGTTTGTGTGTGTGTGTGTGTTCGTTTATATATGGGATTGGATTTCCTACATTTTTCAACCGATTTCAACAAAACTTCACTTTTTGTGGCATGTAGTGTTTCTTATTGTCTTGCACCCTTTTTTCTTTATTTTTACATTCAGAATGCTTTAAAAATTCCATTTACAAGACAATTGTCTATAATAAAATTCTATTCAATCAGTAGACTCATAACGATTGAAAACAATGTTTTTGTTTGAGTTTGACCAATTCGTAAAAAAAAAAACTAATTAAGACATGCGTGTCCGTCAACCTTAAACAATAATCTTTGTCAATTTTATTTTTCAGTCTTTATGATGGTCGATACTTGATTTATCTCTTACTGCTACATCCCTGGGCAACGCCGGGCTCTACTGCTAGTTATAAATATTGTTCAATTTTGGTTAGTAGCATTTGATATAGACGAACTCAAGAATTTGAATTTCGTGTACTATATTGGTGTTGTCAACAACTATTGATATAATGCTAAAAAATAATTACATCATTCCATCTATTCCTCTACTAAAAATCAAACCTAATAAATTGCGACAACTACTTTTGATTTGTACCACTGTGGTTACTTCCTATATTCACCTAAATAACATACAACTTGATGGCTTCAGTTCTTGGACCAGTATTTACTAACTTTTATATGGTTAAACTTGAAAATAAGATATTTAACATCCCAAAACTCCCGACATCTACCTATGATATGTGGAAGATATTCTCATCTTCGTTAAAAACACGAACTCCATGAAAATCTACCAAAAAATCCTTTCTTAACTTCACATATGAACTTAACAATAACAATAAAATTCCTTTTTGTTGGTGTATTGGTAGATACTACTACTAATACATTTACTAACTCGCTATTTAAAACGTAACCACTAAAATATAAAAGTGAATTTTCTAACTATTGAAAGATAGCTATTATAAACAAATGAATAAACCGCGTAAATTTTAATTTTTTCCACGAAAAACAAACTGTCATTAGTAAAGACTTTCCTAATTTAAATCGTTGATGCACAAATTAGACGAGCCATTAAGAATTATTTACATAAATAAAAAGGAACATAATATTTTCTCAAATAACCCTAAGGATATCAACCTAATATACCGTAATCAAATGCAATCTAACTATAAACAAACTAAAAAATCTTAAAAAATCTCATAAGTACTAATATATCCACAACTGATTACAAAGAAATAAAACTAAATATGTACTACACTAAATTTAAACACAGTCAACTTAATCAGAAACAATAACAATTCTCCGACAAATTAGTGTTTTGTAAATGACCAACGTTGTGTATCAGTTTTATTATATAGGAATAAAGTATCGCTGCCGACACGTGCGTTTGAACATAGATCGTTAGTGAGTAAACACGGGCGATCCCATCATTGAATTATGTAGATCACTCGATCATAGAGGAAACGCATAAGTAGGAAGTCGCTCGACGTTTAACTGATCGCTATTCCTAGTCTATCCTCTATACTATACAGATCTGCACTTTTAGTCTATCCCATATTATTATACGTGTCGCTATTCTCTACTCAATTCACTATACTATTTCTCTATTGGGTTAACTACAGGGATTACTATTCGAGCGAGTATTATCGAGCAGTTCTATTAGTGCGAGATTTATTCGAAGGCGTCTGACACCAGCATTGATCAACGGCGTACTATAGTTGTTTTTGCAATTACAAAGCCTCTACTACAACGAGCATTACGAAAGTGACAACAAGTATTCGTTGACATTATAAAGTGTCAAACGAGTGTTCGTTGAAATTACAAAACATTTGAATGGTCATTTGACAATAAGTATGTACATACATTGGCTTGACGACCACAAAATTATCCAAGACGTCTTACACTCCATAGAACCAAAGTTCTAGCGCCCAACACTTAAAGACACATACTTGCTCACCTTCACAATACAAAAAATACTTGATAACAAAACTAATATACTACCCCTGAAAATAATAAACAAACACTTTAAACACTCTATAGCAAAAAGCAACGAACAAACACTGAACAAAATTTATTATGTGTATAGTAGCAATCACTTTCACACCCACTACAGTTGTATTATGTTTGCCGTCGCAATTCACAATTGATGGTGATCTCGGGGGAGATCCAAAATACTTGGGTTAATAAAATATACGGCGCCTCCCTTGAAGAATTTCAACTTAATACGACGAAGTTAATTAGAGAACTATAAAGGATTATAAAAATAATAAATATGCATAACATATTTATATTATTTAATGAAACAAATATATATATATATATATATATATATATATATATATATATATATATATATATATATATATATATATAGGGGTGCGTGTGTATGCGTATGCGGTTAATTATAAATTCAGTCTTTCGCAAAAAAGTGATATTTGATCAAAAGAACAGCTAAATTAAAGAATGTTCAATATACTTTGTATGCTGTATAAAATTGTGATTTCTGCCTAAATGAATAATTAGTAAATGACATGACACGGCAGACAAAAAGGAGTGTAACACTACAACATTCAGAAAAAAAAATTGTTTTATGACAAATAAAAACAGCTAAAAAGGGATTCCAACATTTATTACATGTGCCGTGTGAAAAAAAAAAGTGTTATTAAAAAAAGCTACAAAACCGAAGTTGTATGACCTTTATGTAGAAGATATTGTATTGTCAGCCATTTTCATGAAACTTGCATAGAAGACAGATTGCTGACCAAATACACAATTGTGTGTGTGTGCATATATATATTAAGAAATGGACAAGGTCCGACAATTTATTTATTAAAGACATTTTTTTTTTATGTTTAACGTTGTTATTTATAGATGCAAGTATTTAAGCAAATGCTCTGTTTATGATAAACAGTATTAAATAACATTTACCGGCCTGAATGTCCGAGAAATTTTCATAGAAAATATTCGTTCTTTGACAGGATTCGAACCTGCATCCTAAACGGAACCGTCATTTACGCTGACGTGCCTTGACCGCTCGGCCACAAAGAACCTTTATAAGCAGTAAATTCGACCTTGTCTACCGAAAGGTTCTTTGTGGCCGAGCGGTCAAGGCACGTCAGCGTAAATGACGGTTCCGTATAGGATGCAGGTTCGAATCCTGTCATGAAAATTTCTCGGACATTCAGGCCGGTAAATGCTATTTAATACTGTTTATCATAAACAGAGCATTTGCTTAAATACTTATATCTATAAATATCAACGTTAAACATAAAAATGTCTTTAATATATATATATATATATATATATATAGAGAGAGAGAGAGAGAGAGAAAGCTATATGCCTGTGATTCGTGCTTGCGTTGTGCGTCATCAGTCTATAGCATAATAATATCTAATTTTCTTTCCACATTTCTGTTTCCAACTCTTTGTGATTGAGTTTGATCTTGCGTGGTGCGTCCGTCAGGCGCATAATGATTTACTTGATCTAATCTCAGCGGATAGAATTTAAAAATACGATTTGTTTATGCAGTAAGTATTTTTATTTTAACATTCTTCATACAATTTTTTTTAATTAAAATATTAATAAGTTAAAGACACACTCAAAGAGATCATGCTTTGTTTCATCCAGTTGTTTTGAGAGTATTTTCTTTTTAAATTTCAACTTTCTTTAAACAAACAATATTTTAAAAATTAAAAAAAATAAATTCTTAAGTTAATCTGATTTTAAGTGAATATGGTTTAAAAATACGAGTTTTTTATACAGTAATTTTTTTTTATTTTAACTCTCTTCAAACAGACACTTTTTTATTAAAATATCTATGTTAAAAACTGTACAAAGACATCCCGCTTAGCTGTTTCGTCAGCTTTGTTGTTTTGTAGAGTAATTATTTTATTCAGCTTCCTTTAAACGGACAATATTTTAATTATTTAAAAATGTTTTTGGCATATTTCAAAAATATTTTCAGGTGAATATGATTTTAAAATATATTTGGCATATTCGATGTATATTTTAAGCTAATCTGATTTTAAAATATTTTAAGTGAATTAAATTTTAAAATACGAATTGTTTATGCAGTAATATAACAATTCCCTCTGCATTTTGTACAAGTGTTCACATATACTATAAATACGTGCTTTTGCTGGTATTCAAGTTTATCCCGGAAAATCTATTCCTATTAACTGCTGTAAACAATCAGTAAGACGTTAAACATGAACTGGGAGACCAAATACGTGATGACACGAACGAATTGAAATATTTAACCGAATCATAATAAAATTAACTGTTATTTCAAAATTTAATATTTTATAACCTGGACCGTCAGTGACCCAACGGATCACGGGTAGTATAGTGGAAAATAAAGTTTGAAAATGAAAAGTATAAACACAGGATTTTGCTCTAAAATGTTGTCGGCCCGTCTCACTTTTGAATATTTGATCACATGATTTAACATGGCATCTTTTTTTTAATGTGTCTCGCTTCTTGTTCGGAGGGAACACTTTTCAACACCGCATTTTTTAATAATAATTCAGTAGAGCAAGACCATTCAGGGAGAGTATAACAGAAATCTTGATTGGGTAAGACGTATTTCTCACAGGGAATTGTGCAAGAAATATGGAATCATACCTGAAATTAACATTGTATTAATAAAAACAAAAGAATTTTTTCAAACAGTTTTTTTTCATGAAAATATTTTTTTTAAGTGAGACAGAGACAAAGATAACACGCTTTACTGTTTCATCTAGTCGAGTAATTATATTTCAGCTTCCCTTAAAAAAAAATTATTTTAAATAATTAAAACATATTTTGGCATATTTAAAAACTATTTTTAAGTGAATATGATTTAAAAATAGTTTTCAATGAATCTGTTTGAAATTTCAATTTTGTCCCGGTAGTTCTATTCCTATTAAATGTTGTAAACAATCAGTAAGACGTTAAACATGAACTTTTAAACCAAAGCAATTATGACACGAACGAATAACTGAATCATAATAAAATTACCTTTCATTTCAATGGAATGTTGAAATCAAATTCAATGTTTTATAACCTGAATCGTCAATGACCCAACTGATCACGCATAGTCTAGTTTGGAATCTCAGCACCAAAAGACATGAATTTTAACCAAACAGGTCGCCGCATTTATCTCACAAGATAAAGGGTCACACACACACACACACACACACACACATATATATATATATATATATATATATATATCTATCTATATTTATATTTATATATATATATATATATATATATATATATATATAGATAGATAGATAGATAGATAGATAGATAGATAGATAGATAGATAGATAGATAGATGTATAACCGGTGTAACAGCATAATTGTCCATCACACAAAATGTTTAATATTAATCAGATACACTAAACTAATTGAGTTTCTGTTTTCCGAGTTTTCAAATAAGACATTTAGCCAAGATTTGTTGTAAGAATCACTGAAACACTTTGAGCTATTCGGCTAAAACAGGTCAGGTTAAATTGTTTGGTGTCCGACCCACTGTCTTATAAACTAAGCCACGGTGAAAGGAAAAAAATCATTCAAGTCTTCACTAATGGTACCAACATTCAGACTCTGGCTTCAAACTTCAATGTCTATTCAAGAATCATCAAGAGAACGGTAAATAAATTTTAGAAAGAAGGAACAGCAAAGAGGAAAACTGGATCAGGAGGTCACAGCAGGAAGAGGGATAACATTGCAATTTAGCGTTAAAGAGATCAATTAGAAAAGAACCAACTCAATTTATGAGTCGTTTGTAATTATACATTCTCATTGCATGAACTTGAGTCCAATAGTGTTATAAAATCTTCGGAGAATTCCAGTAAGATATCTATTTCTATGATAAGAAGTTCAGAGATTAATCTACCAATTAGACAAGTTTGCTGTTACAGAATTGGAACAATTTTGCTGTTACAGAATTTGGACAGTTTTGCTGTTACCCCCTTTAATTCACACAAAGCAAGGCAACAAAGCCACTAAGACGGAAGTGTTTCGTGTGTGACAGAATATTAAACAAAAACATTATTAAGGAAAGAGGAGTATAAAACAAAAGAAATTAAGAAGACAGAAGATAACGATTGACATTATATTTAATTTCTGAAGATCAAAGTTGACTTGGAAGCAAGAAGCCGGAAGAGAGTTCCGCAAGTGCGAGTAAAGTATAGTATTTGTCAGCATAGAACATAAGCTTACATTTAGTTGTTTAACTGTAAAATGATGATACTTCCCATATATATATAACATATTGCCAGATCTTCTCTTCAACTCGGATTGAGCATCTGCGAGGATGTAAGGGACAGAAAAGTTTCATTCACTTCATGTTTACAGGTTTCCTCTCATATATGAAAAGTGGAATACTTGTGTATGCTCTTCGATTTTTTCTACACCTTGTATATTTCCTCTCATCTAATTTTTGCGACTTGCTGCTGATGCATATATTTTCTTGCAAATCTCACACAGATTTCCTGTAAGTTGTGGATTTTTTCAACGTCGTCTGTTTGGAATTGCTAAAGTTATGGAAAAGAGGACGCTAAAAATATGTTACGTATTTGCACAGCCTGAAGTGTAGCTTGGATTGAGGTTATAACATGCTTCATAAGGATGCCTTTCAAGATAGGAATAACAACAGCTTACAAACAAGGTGTTTCAATTTTCTCCTCATAGATTAATTTCTGGGGCCTGCATGATTTATATGAATATATTTCGAGATCCTTGAAACCAGTTTCAAGCCGTATGAAATGTCCAGCCAAAATATACCTGATGTATACTGCCAGCATCCCCTAAATCTAAATTGTCCTTTTAATCTTATTTGCTTATAAAGGAGGAGCGTTTCGATAATAAAATATATAGGAAAAAATGTTTCAGATATAATGGTTGCTACTCCGTATTTACGCATCTTCTGATACACTTTTGGTGGAATAGAATCAAAGCTTTAATGGGACGGCTAAAATCATGTTAGCTTTCTTGATCCTTAGTTTTGTAAAGGCGTGTTAGATTTCTTTATCCTTAGTTTTGCAAATAATTGTTAGCTTCCTTGATTCTTAGATTTGTAAAGGCGTGTTAGCTTCCTTTATCCTTAGTTTAGCAAATAATTGTTAGCTTCCTTGATTCTTAGATTTGTAAAGGCGTGTTAGCTTCCTTTATCCTTAGTTTTGCAAATAATTGTTAGCTTTCTTGATCCTTAGATTTGTAAAGGCGTGTTAGCTTCTTTTCTCCTTAATTTTGCAAATAATTGTTAGCATTCTTGATCCTTAGATTTGTAAAGGCGTGTTAGCTTCCTTTATCCTTAGTTTTCCAAAAAATTGTTAGCTTCCTTGATCCTTAGATTTGTAAAGGCGTGTTAGCTTCCTTTATTCTTAGTTTTGCAAAAAATTGTTAGCTTTCTTGATCCTTAGATTTGTCAAGGCGCGTTAGCTCCCTTTATCCTTAATTTTGCAAATAATTGTTAGCTTTCTTGATCCTTAGATTTGTAAAGGCGTGTTAGCTTATTTTATCCTTAGTTTTGCAAATAATTGGTAGCTTTCTTGATCCTTAGATTTGTAAAGGCGTGTTAGCTTCCTTTATCCTTAGTTTTGCAAATAATTGTTATCTTTCTTGATCCTTAAATTTGTAAAGGCGTGTTAGCTTCCTTTATCCATAGTTTTGCAAATAATTGTTAGCTTTCTTGATCCTTGTATTGGTAAAGGCTTGTTAGCTTCCTTTATCCTTAGTTTTGCAAATAATTGTTAGTTTCCTTGATTCTTAGATTTGTAAAGGCGTGTTAGCTTCCTTTATCCTTAGTTTTGCAAATAATAGTTAGCTTTCTTGATCCTCAGATTTGCAAACGCGTGTTAGTTTCTTTTATCCTTAGTTTTGCAAATAATTGTTAGCTTTCTTGATTCTTAGATTTGTAAAGGCGTGTTAGCTTATTTATCCTTAGTTTAGCAAATAATTGTTAGTTTCCTTGATCCTTAGATTTGAAAAGGCATGTTAGCTTCCTTTATCCTTAGTTTTGCAAATAATTGTTAGCTTTCTTGATCCTCAGACTTGTAAAGGCGTGTTAGTTTCTTTTATCCTTAGTTTTGCAAATAATTTTTCGCTTTCTTGATCGTTAGATTTGTAAAGGCGTGTTAGCTTCCTTTATCCTTAGTTTTGCAAAAAATTGTTAGCTTCCTTGATCCTTAGATTTGTAAAGGCGTGCTAGCTTCCTTTATCCCTAGTTTTGCAAATAATTGTTAGCTTTCTTGATCCTTAGATTTCTAAAGGCCTGTTAGCTTCCTTTATCCCTAGTTTTGCAAATAATTGTTAGCTTCCTTGATCCTTAGATTTGTAAAGGCGTGTTAGCTTCCTTTATCCTTAGTTTTGCAAAAAATTGTTAGCTTCCTTGATCCTTAGATTTGTAAAGGCGTGTTAGCTTCCTTTATCCTTAGTTTTGCAAACAATTGTTAGCTTCCTTGATCCTTAGATTTGTAAAGGCGTGTTAGCTTCCTTTATCCTTAGTTTTGCAAATAATTCTTAGCTTCCTTGATCCTTACATTTCCAAAAGCATGTTTGTTTCTGCGATACTGACATTTACAATGAATTACTAGCTTTTTTACCACTTATTTTTACAAAGTCATGCTATCTTCTCGATAGTAAGTTTTGCAAATTCTTGTGAGATTTCTTGATCCTTAGCTTTGCAAATGATTGAGAGATCCTCCTTTTGCAATGGCTTGTTAGCTTTCTGGATCCATAGGCTTTCTACTTTTTCGATGGATAGTTTTGCAAAGACTCGATACTTTTTTGATCCTTAGCTTTGGAAAGGATTGATAGCTATTTTGATCATGAGAATTTCAAAGGCGGGTTAGCTTCCTTGATAGTTTCATATTCCAAGGCTTGCTGGCTTCCTTAATCCGAAATTTTGGAGATATTTGCAAGGACGTTATAGCTTTCTTGATCTTTAGTTTTGCAAAGGCTTGCTAGCTTACTTGATGTTTACATTTGCAAACGCGTGTTAGCTATCACGATCCTTAGTTTTCCAAGGCTTATTTGTTAACTTGATCCTTAGTTATTCAAAGGTTTTTTTTAGCTTTCTCGAACCTTAGTTTTAAAAAGTTTTTTTTAGGTTTTTAAATCCTTATTGTTGCACAGGCATGTCAGCTTCTTTGGTCCTTAGTTTTGCAAATGATTGTTAGTTTATTGATCCTAAAGTTGTTAGTTTATTGATCCTTATACGCGCAAATGCCAGTTAACTTCCTCGACACTTAGCTTTAAAAAAACTTGCATGATTCCACAATCTTTATTTGTATTAAGATTGCTTGCTTTGTCGATCCTTATTTTTGCAAAGGCCTGCTAGTTTTCATAATCTGTAGTTTTGCAAATGCTTGTTAGCTTCCTTGCAATGACTTACTAGCTTCCTTTGCTTTAGTTTTTCTAAGACTTTTTAAATTTCTTGAATCTTACTTTTAAAAAAGCTTGCTAGATTTGTCGATCATTATTTTTGCTATCTGTCTATAATTCTGAGACTAGGTATTATGTACACAATTTACATTATTCGGACTATTGTCCTCATCTTTGTCGCCATATTTATTACAACGTTGCGGCCGTTGTACGCTCCGGTCTTCTTCAGGTAGTTTGGAATTTAATTCGCTCACTGGGATAGAGTGTTCTAGTTCAGCGTGTCATGTCTAATGGATGTCACTTATCAGTTATCTCCTGTTAATTCCCCTCTCCAATTTCTCCACTGCCTTAACTCGGTATTGAAATCGCACTCTTTGGGTCCTGTCACTGGATTTAAGTAACGCCTTTATCCACTGTGCCATGTATCCTTTAGGACACCTGTGTATGAATTTCTGGGTATTATAAATCTAATTTCTTCAGCAACCATTTTTTACCAGTGCTCATATTGCAATTTTTGTTGTTATCATTTACATGTTTTTATCAAAGCTCATATTACAATTATTGTTGTTATTATTGCTTTTCTCTGGCACTTCTTATTACTGGTTCCCATATTATATTCATTTGTATGCTTGGCTGTCTCAGGAGATTTTTGGGACCTAGCATATGTGCCGATTCCTTAAGTTTACGAATTTCCAAATGATGTTCTTTGTCTATGATCTCAACCTGATTCTACACAGGCTGTGATCTCCCTTTTCTCTCCATATGTGGTCAGCCACGCCTGATTTTCCACTTCAACTCGTGTTACAGCTTTCTGATGTTCTTGAAGCCTTACCTTAAGGGGAGGCTTGGCTCTTCTTTATATTTCTTATATTAGTTTTCCTTGTTAAAATCCTTGATCCTTTGTCTTGCAAATTCTAATTACCTTTCTCGACACTCATTTGTTCAAAAGCTCGTTAGATTTCTTGATTCTTAGTTTTGTAAAGTCTTGTTCGCTTTTCCGATCCATAGTCTTGCAAATGCGTGATAACTTCCTTGATTCATAATTTTACTAAGTTTCCTTAATACTTATTTTCGCAAAGGCATACTAGTTTTCTCGATACTTACTGCTGCAAAGGATTAGCTTTCTTGATTCAGAGTTGTGCAAAAACATACTAGATATCTTGCTCTGTAGTTTTTCAAAGGCTTCTTGGCTTCCTTGATTCTTAGACTTGTGAAGGCTTGTTAGCTTTCTTGAGCCTTAGTTTTGCAAAGGCTTGTTAGCTTTCTTGAGCCTTAGTTTTGCAAAGGCTTGCTAGCTTTCTTGAGCCTTAGTTTTGCAAAGGCTTGCTAGCTTTCTTCATCCTTAGATTTACAATGACTTGATAGCTTACTTGATCCTTCGTTTTACAAAGGATTTTTTTTCTTTTTCGCTACTTACTTGTACAACGTTTTGTTAGCTTTCTTGATCCTTAGTATTAACATAATTATTTAGCTTCCTGGATAGCATGCTTAAAGAACATTGGTTCAAAATTCTGGGATCCTGCAAAATTTACCTGACTTTTGTTTCTGTAAAGCTGGTGATATGTGTAAAACTAGAGAATTATCCCGAAAACAGATCCATAAGCAATGTGGTCTGTAGAGATAGTATATAGAACATTCCAAACTAATGTCATATACATAAATATTTTTTCAATGTCTTAAGCTTTTTGAATTATAAGGGAATTATAACCAATTATAGCACTGCCCTTTGTTCAAGATCCTCGATATTCTGCTGAATGACCTGGAAATAAATCCGACATAATGGTGGATTATGTATAGGGATTCAATACCGGATTAACCTAGAATCAAAAGTAGCAAATTCAGCAGGACCCACATTTTCCAGAGACCTCCAATCAATGCATTGAAACTGTCGCATGATAATGGCATCTTACGACCAGATAATTTTAATGTCTATATTTATACGTTATTTCCCGTAACAATATAAAATAGATTGAAAATCTAGTTAGAATCAACTGCCTTATTTTTTACTGAGTTTGTTTATTATTTTAGTAGAAGATAAATATTTGCTTGTTTTATAAGCTCTGTAAATATTCTTGCATATGATTTAGTATGTATGTATATTTTCAATTTAGGGTTACTCCATAATCATGCTACAGAACCTGCACTAGCTAAACATTTAATTTATTAGAAATATTTATCTCAGTTTTTAAATACGTAGATGTATTAGAAATATTTATTTCAGTTTTTAAATACGTAAATGGATTAGAAATATTTATTTCAGTTTTTAAATACGTAGATGGATTAGAAATATTTATTTCAGTTTTTTAAATACGTAGAAGTATTAGAAATATTTATCTCAGTTTTTTGAATACGTAGATTTATTAGAAATATTTATCTCAGATTTTTAGATACGTACATCGTATTTATATCTGTTTTTAAATACGTAGGTTCACCATGTAAAAGGCTCGGGTGGGGGAGCACTCATGGTAGAGCGTTACAGTAAGAGACAGCTTAAGCGGAACAGATAGTAAGATAACTGTTTACTCTAGACTTGAACAGTTTAAGATTGTAGAGATAGGGCAAACAACCGCTTGGAAGTCAAGTCCACAGATATTTTATTCTCGGAAAGAAGCTGTTAAAATGGAAATTACGTCTCACCAATGGAATACAGAGGTAATGTGGGTGGTTTACTACATTGTAAATGGCATGGCGGTTCCTTGTCATGTAAGTTCTACCTGGCGGAACCTAGGAATACAGTTCGCCCGTGCCCTGGGGTGGAAATATTTTGTCACCCACAAGGAATCTGAGACACTTTTGGATTCTAATGAGATTGGCAAGTGAGGGCTAGCCAGATCCCACCCAAATATGAAAGAAGTACTACATTTTAGAGCTGACCTGGCTCTTGTAAAATTAGAGGATAGTAAGAAGTTTCAGGTTCTAGGTGGAACCGTACAAAGAACCAACAGTTTTTCGTACATCTTTAGAAATAGATTGTACTAGCAGTAGAGCCCGGCGTTGCCCGGTAATGTAACAGTAAGAGATAGATCAAGTATCGACCATCATAAAGACTGAAAAATAAAATTGACAAACATTATTTGTTTAAGGTTGACGGACACGCATGTCTTAATTAGTTTTTTTTTTTTTTTTTTTTTACGAATTGGTCAAACCCAAACTCAAACAAAAACATTGTTTTCAATCGTTATGAGTCTATCGATTGAATAGAATTTTATTATAAACAATTGTCTTGTAAATAGAATTTTTAAAGCATTCTGAATGTAAAAGTAAAGAAAAAAAGTGTGCAAGACAATAAGAAACACTACCTGCCAAAAAAAATGAAGTTTTGTTGAAATCGGTTGAAAAATGTTTAAAATCCGATGCCATATATAAACGAACACACACACCCACACACACACAAACAACCTGGGTTTTATAATAAGTAGAACTCGATATGAGTTGTTCCCTTTTCATTCCGAGAAAGCGATGCCTCTTAATCGTGTTTTCAAATTGATTTCGTGCAAAAACAATTGTGCTTTTCCAATTATTGGCACTGTCAGAACCACCGCAAGGTAATTTTACGTAATCCTGTGAAGTTTTGTTGAAATAGGTTGAAAAATGTAGGAAATCCGATCCAATATATAAATGTACAGACATACACACAACCTGGGTTTTATAATAAGTATGATGCACGTGTTGCACTTGAGGTCAGGGGTGAGTTTAAGACCGAATAGTCTGTCAAGCACGGTACCTCCCCGAGTGTGTGGGGGGCATCCATTCATCGTGAGGTGTAGTTCGGGGTTGGATGAGCGATTATGTTATGTAGCTTGTTTGGTTTTCGAGGAATTGGCTATAACTAGCCAGTATTTCTCCCAGTGTAAAGTTAAGGCAAGATCGAATGAGTGACCAGCCGCAAGTCATCGATCATCACGAGTTTTCGAGGTGCACTCGTGTATTGTCCTATCATCGACATAGATATGCATAAATGATCAGAGAATATACTTTGGCAGCTGATTTATGTAAAACAAAAAGTGGGTTGCATCGAGGAGTGAGCCCTTGGGGAGAAACTGCGTTGATTGCCAAGGTTCCGGAGGAGTGGCCGTTAACACCTTCCATTAGTTACCCGTTAGGAACGACTATAACTGAGAAGACCCTTCTCGTGATTCTATAGCTGGAGAGTTTAAGCACCAAACCAGTGTGCCAATCCTGTCAAAAAGTCTTCGAAATATCTAATGTAGTCAGATTATAATTTTTTTACTATGCTAAGCTACTTCAGTACAAAGACAAAAATGAAAAGCGAATCCCTTGTTGAAATAAGATATTGACATTGTCTCCTGGAAATTGTAGTAATATTTATGTGTCATGCGTGATACACGCTTAGGCCATCATGTATCTTTCGATACATGACTGACGACGCAGATTTTTTCCAGCAGTAGGTTGCCATTTCTTTCTTCGGTAGACCAGTTGCCGTCCAAAGCTGTTTTGCTATTTACCCATAGCTGGGAGAAGAAGAGGATTCATACCTTTCCTAACGGTATTAGCATGTAAATGAATGTAACAGATTCGACTGGAATTCGACGTCGGTTACTCCGATTCCTCAATCCAAGCAGCTATCCATTACGCCACAGTGCCTCCTAAAAGATTTTGGTCAGTTAATGCTATAACTTAATAAAAAAAAATTGTGTTTGTCATTTTAACTTATTTTTTTATTCTAAGTTTCACATAATTAACAATGCTATATATTGTTAAGTTAGTTTAGAGTTATGTATTTTCATATCCCAGCGTCTACATCTTAAACTCTCCCAACGGCGAAATACTATCGTTTTAATTCGATTTATTTTGTGTGGAAACAATGGTAAAATAAACTGCTTCATGGACAATACTCTGCCCGTACCAAGCAAACAGATGTAGACAAACCCCGCACCCATCAGTGGTTACATAGTGCAGGGTTACAAAAAAGGGTTAAAAGCTGAAGCTGAAGGTTTTATACATGCTACACAGGACCAATGCTTGTTAACTGCAATGTATCTTTGAAGATCGTCAAAAAGCTATCACAATACAAGGACATTGAAATCGAAATCTCAAAAATGTGGCACAAGGGAACATCAACAATACCTGTTGTAGTTGGAGCCCTCGGATTGGATAGAAAAGATTCCAACAGACTAATTGAACGGATTCCTGGAAGTCCAGGTCTAAAAGAAATACAAAAAAATTGTTCTCACGAGTACAGCCCTCACCTTACGAAGGGCTTTAACTGTGTAAAATATATATGTGCTTTTTTTTTTTAATCGGTCAGTGGAGAATCTCATGATGCCATTTCTAACCTTAAGTCTCTGAGTAGGACTCGGAAAAAATGTGTACACACCAGATGTCGAAGGAAATAAAATAATAATAATAATAATAATCAATTGTTTTTGGATATTTATCACAGAATCTGCATTTTGGAGTACTACAATTTTTCAGTACCAAGCAAAATCTTGTATCAGGTTCCGCCGTATTGGCACCACTGAATATAAAACACGGCACGACTGAGTGGGCCAATATCTGCACTGGAAAATCTGCAACGATTACGGAAAAGAAACTGCAAGAAATTGGTATGAACACTACCAAGACATGATTATGGAGATGAGACCTTTAACAATTTTATGGGACTTTACAATACACACAGGCAGAAGAAATTAATGCTAATCGCCCTGACATTATGATTGGAGACCGCAAAGACAAAATGTGCTTCCTTATTGACATGGCAGTCCCAGCAGACTGCGATGTATCTTCGAATATCTTAAAAAAAAATCTATCAATATACATGGGCTATGAAACTGAAATCTCGAAAATGTGTCGAATGAGGACATTAACAATTCCAGTTGTAGTTCAGATTGATTAAAAAATATTCCGATATCCTTGGTAGACACCCTTTAAAGAAATACAAAAAAATATGCTCACAAGTACAGCGCACACCTTACAAAAGGCTTTATCGATGTAAAATATGTGCGATTTTTCCTCAAACCTCTTCAGAAGAAAATGTCATGAGGCAATTTCTGAAATTATGTCTCTGATCTGGACTCGGAAATATGTATACACCAAAATCCAAAGGAATAATAATAATAATAATAATACTTACCTATCAGTGGCTACGTAGTGCAGGGTTGAAAGCTGAAACTGAAGGTTTTATCCTTGCTGCACAGGACCAATGCTTGCTAACTAGGATTTATCAAGCACATATACTAAAATATTGTGTCAGCCCAAAATGCAGATTCTGTGATAAATATCCAGAAACGATTGATCATCTTGTAGCAGGTTGTACGGTGTTGGCACCCACTGAATATAAAACCCGGCATGACAGAGTGGGCCAATATCTGCACTGGAAAATCTGCAACTTCTACGGGAAAAAAACTGAAAGAAACTGGTATGAACACCAACCAGACCCGATTACGGAGATAGGACCTGTTACAATTCTATGGGACTACACAATACACACTGACAGAACAATAAACGCCAACTGCCCAAATATTGTTATTAAAAACCACAAACAAAAAAAAAACTGCCTCCTTACTGATATGGCAGTCCCTGCTGACTGCAATGTATCTTTGAAGATATTCAAAAAGCTGTCAAAATACAAGAACCTTGAAATAGAAATCTCGAAAATGTGGCATATGGGAACATCAACAATCCCTGTTGTAGTTGGAGCCCTAGGACTGATTGGAAAAGATTGCAGTAGACTAATTGAAGGGATTCCTGGAAGTCCATGACTCAAGGAGATACAAAAAATTGTTCTGACAAGTACAGCCCACACTTTACGAAGGGCTTTATCTATGTATTTTTTTTTTTGTTTGTCAGTGGGAAGTGTCATGATGCCATTTGTAATCTTAGGTCCCTGGGCGGGACCCGGAAAGAAATGTGTAAACGCCAGAAATCGAAGAAAATAAAAATAATAATAATAAATATTTTACAGATAAAGAAGAGTATGTGAAAAACAGGACCAAACAGTTTGATCATTTGAGAGATTTATATGTTTATTAGTATATTTCGATAATCAGATCAATACGTTTTGTGTTCTGTTTCTGACTACCATATACCAACGTCTGCACCCCCCGTATATATTTAGTAATGACCTGAGAATATTCTCAATTTGATCGTATATACAAAACAGAAAAATTTAAGACAGAGGAGGGAGCCTAATTTCAGGGCAAAACTGCGACATACTCACAACCTAGGCTGATATTCTAATCTATACGATTCTTATAGAGTCGTCCTTTTCACGTTCTCTGCAAGGATTAGGATGAATTATATCTACACACATCCTTTCTGAAAGTAATTATCTACGCTTTTCAGAACTGAAATTTTTTGGTTTATATAGAATTGCAAACTTTGGCAAGTGCCAGTGTCCTTTGTGTTCATTCAGATTCATGTGTAAATCGGTGTCTTAGAATAAAAGCAACTCTCATAGTTTCTGTCGATCCGGCTCCATTGTTGGCGGAAATCAAGCACAGAAAGCGAATTCTGAAAGCTGAATGTAACAAACTATGGAACACTTGACTTTTTTTTAATTTTTTTTTTGTGATCCTTATTCCGTTGTGTTCAGCGTATGTATCTGAAATGAGATGTTGTACAGATCCCAGGAAAAAAAATAGCAAGAACGCGTAAGAAATAAAAAAAATGAATCATAAAATATAATGATGAAAATAAATAGAAAGAAAACAAGAAAGAGATAAAAAAAATAAGATGATGAATAAAATTGCGTCTTTTTTACGTTATATTTTATTTTTTCGGGGTATATCTGAATATTTCTTGTCTGTCATTTGCTTTTGCATTCGAGGATTAAGTAGTGGATTTCCGACGGAGTTTCTTTCTTTCTGTATATTTTGCACATGATGGTGATATGGAATATGCATATGAAAGATCATGACATTTGTGTATTCGTAAAGCGATAGGAGAAATACATAATACGAAGATGGAGGCAAGGAATGAAGATATTCCAGTCTATTATCATCATTGACCTTTGCTCTGTTAACGAATAATGAGAGCTAACATTAGAAAATCGCGACTTCTTAAATTTTCAGCAAATTCTTCTTGAATACTATATGTATAAATTACTTCACCAACCCATATATATATCTGCCTGTCTATTTACATCTTTTCCCTCACTCTCTTGATATATATATATATATATATATATATATATATATATATATATATATATGACGTCACAGATAAACATAAAATGTCTGAATATATATATATATATATATATGTGTGTGTGTGTGTGTGTGTATCTGTGTGTCTAGTTTCTATATATATTACATAATACTGGAAAGCGTTCCATATCAGTGATATATATATATATATATATATATATATATATATATGTATATATATATATATATATATATATTTATATATATGTATATATATATGTATATGTATATATATATATATATATATATATATGTGTGTGTGTGTGTGTGTGTATATATATATATATATATTGAGACATAGACAGAAAAAGAGACAAACAAGCACAGAGAGATGCAGACATACAAAGAAATATGCAGTCGTAATATCTATCTTCATATATATATTTATATATATATATATATATATATATATATATATATATATATATATATATATATCTGTGTGTGTGTGTGTGTGTGTGTGTGTGTGTGTGATATAAATTTTCATTATGCTTTTCTTGTGCAAGGAATAGATATTTTCTTTTAGAGTGGTATGTTGATTTAACTTCCGCAGAAATTGTCCAAAAGAAGTATTTGCTCCAAGCGTTTTCGAGTAGTCTATGAAACGTATGTTTCATACTGAACTTGAGGGATATCCATGATTGTTTAAGTCTGTTATTATTGACCTAGGTTACGAGAATTGTAATTTCATCCGTCTTGGTCAACGATTTTAAACAATTTCATCTTAATTTGAACACACACACACACACACACACACATATATACACACACACACACACACATATATATATATATATATATATATATATATATATATATATATAGATAGATAGATAGATAGATAGATAGATAGATAGATGGCTGGTTACCCATATATCAGAGGAGGCCCTTTTACTAGGGAAGCTAGCCAATCACTATTGCAGACGTTTGCTCAGCTACATTTCTGTTTGTTCCCAAGCCCACATTGTTTTATACTGCATCTATGCTGCACGGACTTTAGTTACAGTTTATGGGAGAAAGTGCGTCGTCATGCGTTATCAACTGTATATACAAGGCCAGCACGCTTAAACCATCCATTCCAATGACTTGTGCCTGCGCAACTGAAGAATTCCGTCATGTATACATAAATACATGCATATACGCACACATACATATACAAACACATGCACACACATCCACACGCGCATATATATATATATATATATATATATATATATATATATATATATATAAAAATTATACAGCATATATTTTATATATAAAAATAATCATACATAGAATCAATCAAATCATTCAAAGGATTAACAATATTTTAATGCATACATAATGTTTCTACTAGCGAAGTCATTTCGCCATTATTCGCATTAATATTGCTGATTGATTCTATATGTATATATATATATATATATATATATATATATATATATATATATAAAGAAAAAAATTCGGATTACTAACACAAAAACAGAAAATGTCTCATATCGAGAATATTTAACATTGAAAAACTTGAGGAAAAAAATAATTATTTTTAATATGTGGAAATCTCCGCTTTTACCTGAAGACGGTCGCGAGACCAGAAACACGTGTCGTAAAATTATGGAAAACAAAGCATAATATTTTTTTCTAAATAAATCCACATTACAACCAAAAACGTTTACGGCACCTCTCTTCTCTTCTTTTTAATATACATACTTTTCTCTCGTTGGAACCACTTCAACCTCTTTCTTATATATATATATATATATATATATATATGCAATCTCAGTTCATTTACTGTTACCGATATTTCCTTTATTAATGTAGTTTCCTTTCTAACAGTTGTCTGAAACTGTGTGCTATGGCAAATGTTTAATTTTTCAATATTTTCTCATCAAGTTACAAGTGCTATCAATATTATTTCTTGCTGTTGTTAAAAGTCTTCAAGGGATGCAGTCCCTGTTATGGTGCCCAGTTACTTTCTAGTAATCGTATAGCGCCGATTCACAAGTTAAGAAGAATGATAGTTCTCACTAATACCTGCAAGACTCAATCGCTAGATATTATATTTAACTATTGATATGAGTAATCGGTTATTGAAATGATAATTGTACGCAGTTGGCGGTGTTGGGGGTTACATTGAATGAAAGTTAGAGACAAAAAAATACTGTGTATAGGGGGATTGATGAAAGGATAAAAGATGAATGGGATTCAAGAAGACAGAAGACAACGACTGACGTTACATTTAATTTTTTGGAGATTGTAGTTATCAGGGAAGCAGCTACACGGGAGTTCCACAGACGGGAAGTGAGAGGGTTGCTTGCATTTAGCTATTTCTGCTGGGAATGTGTGAGATCTAGATGCCAAACTAGTGGCACACATATATTCATGCATACAGGACACCAGACGAAATAAGCTTCTCAGAACAGTTCACATGAAAATAATTGTAGAAAAATAGACGGAAGCCACGCCTCGTCCGTAAGAAGGTGTCGGAAGTCGAGATATCAAGCCAAGATAGATTACATTACAAATCATTTTTGGTCAAGTATCTCGAGATGTACGGCAGCAGCACCAGACCAGATGTATCAGCAGTATTCAATACACGGACGAATGTCAGATATTTAAACTACTCGAAAATTTGTCCATAACGCACCCAGAATCATAACACAACACGTACATCAAAGTAACTGAAAAACATTCGGATGCACGTTTCTTAACTAATGAGTAATTATACAGCTGTTGAATCTACGATTGTTGTCACATATTTTGGATAACGTCTATAAGTAACGATATATTCAAAGCCCGCACGACTACGCAAACCGACCTGTGAAAGCCTCCCAGATGTTTGTCATAATCGGATGGTAGTCGAAAGATTAAAATAACGTCAAAGAAGCAGAAACATCCCTTACTACAAAGGAAGTTCGTACTCTGGCATTTGTTGTTCTGATCCACATATAACAGAGAGGAAACAAAAGAAATATGGTGGAAGAAATTTGCCATATTGAAGAGGAAAATCATAATGAAATATTCGAAATAGGACGGATGAGCCAATTAGGAAAACGTCAAGAAATTCAAATTATATGGTGCGAGATAAAAAAAAAAATACTCTAAAGTATAGGCTTTTTAATAATTATAGTAGATGATTTACTAATAACGCCAGTCAGTAACAAAATGATGAAATCGATAAGATCTAACGAACTGACGAAAATGCATATGAAAACATTGTTTCTTGAAACCCATTTTCAATGATTATGAGATTTTTTTATTAGATATAAATGTAAAACAATACGTTGTTTGATGTCCTTGCGAAGCATACAAATATTGCTTAGGTAGTGTACCATAAAACTTTGTAAAATTAAATTACTTGTTAATAGACAGATCTTTCAGGACTTAGGTGATCATCACTATCAATAACTTTTATTTATTAACCCTGAAATGCCATGATGTCTTGTAAATGATATTGTAATGTTTTTCTATCGCATTCACCACAGTTTGTAAATCAGAATATTTTTCTCATAGACTTTTCCCACTTATTGCTAAAGAGTTCAGTTTATGCTGATATTCAACTCGAGCTTTGTTTGATGGGTGTACATATCTTGATGTTTTTTTTCCAATGGGATTAGTTCGTAATTGAATGCCAGATTATAATGTAGTATAGTTTGCTCCCATATCTACGATGACAGCCTTAAAACATACACTTCGTATTGTGATGGGGAATGCGAACATTGAATCCATCACAGTGTGCACCCATGTCGGGACAACGCAGTGTCATATGTCCGTCCACCGCTTCATCATTCCAGATTCAAGAATCGAGCTACTTTCATGTCACTAGCGTAGGCAGCTGGCTTTAGGAGCACGATACACGTTTTCCATTTTCTGTGTCAAATTGGAAGCTGCCATATTCAAGCTGACTGGAAGTCATGAAGAACAATGAGAATGCCAAATTTTGACACACGTCACGTAATATTTCAATAGGTTTTCTTCCATTTCCTATCCGCTAAATATGTGTTTGGAAATACCTGCTGAACAGTATATCCTTTTGTGTGTTTTATATATATATATATATATATATATATATATATATATATATATATATATATATACCAGTGTGTGTGTAATTGTTCATTTGAGAAGCAATTTCTCTTTAACAGGCTACGTTGAAGACGATTGCTCAGGTTGCGCTTCAAAGAAGTTTTTATTATATTCTTTTTGTATTCGTACAAGAAATTATTCTTTCGGATCTAAAGTTTGTCAGAATTTTTCAAATGAATTTCGGATCCGAGCATTCTCAGCTAATCTATTAGATATTATCATGGATATTTATTTGCTTTTTGAATATGTAGAACATATTTGATTTAAACATTGCACCCCAAGCAAGGCAATAAAACACTCGGACGCAAGGGATTTCTGAGTGTTTGATAACATGAGAAAAAACTATTATTTAGGAGAAAAAAAATAAAAGTAGAGTTATTATAAAGACAATAAATAACGATTGACATTGCATTTAAATTTTAGAAGATCAAGGTTGTCTGGGAAACAATAAATCGGAAGAGAGTTCTCCAAGTTATAACTGCGATAGAAGAAACTGTTAGCATCGAACTTACGTTTACATCTAGCCATTTCGGCTGTAAAATGATTAGAACTTGTCACCAATCTTGTAATGTGCTTAAATTCTCAAAGTCTAGGTATCATAGAGAAAAGTGATATTTATTCTGTTTAATACAGAAATGTGGCACAAGGCCGAAAATTGGGGAAAGGACGGTCTTCTTCTGTCTTAACTATAACTTAGCTAGCCGCAAACAATATTTACCAATATTCCTTACACCAAAACAACACATTCATTCGTACCTTTCTTACTACAACCACCATATAATACCTCTTTGTCTCTATTAAAACACTAACTAGTCCCCATATTTACAATTCGTTGTATCATAGAGGACAGTTTATCCAAACATTTTACATGAAAATATTTATAGAAAACGGAGAAGGAAGATACATTACGGCGGTATAAATGTGTCTGAAGTAGAAATGTTTGGATGTTATCAACAACCTCTAAATATATAGTTGGAAGACCAGACAAGATACGTCATAAAGCAAGGACGAATGGTAGATTTATAAATGTATAAATAGGAGACCAAATGTGCCTTGCTGCAATTGATTTATTATACTATTTTCATGGCAGCTTAAAAATTTAGTAAGTTAAAACGTAATGACTCCTACTCCTAGAGGTTAGCATTAGCCATATTGATAAAAGGTAAGAAGGGTTCTATCAGTCTGCGATCAATATAATGAACACTGTGGATTTTAATTCGTTAACACTTGCCTATAATAAATGTTAGATTTTCTAATATTTCTTAGGATGGCTGTGTTTACAGTATTACAAAAAATGATAAATATGCGTAAATTTGAGAATATAGGCTAGAATGGCATTACGCTTATTTATATGAATTTTATGCAGGTTACCTTCCGAATATACTGAGTCAGTGTGCCAGTAAATATCAGATTTGTTACTTTGCAATTTTCAGGTTCTTTTCACCATATCCTTTATATAGTTCTATCCATGGTTAATTTTCTTTTTTTTTAATTTTTGAGAATTGTTACTATAAATCATTTCGCTGGTGACCAATAAATTTGCTTCATGTAAAATGGTCCGACTTCATGAATTAAACATTGTGAAATTAGATTTTATTCTTTTTTTGCTTAGCAGGACAAATTTAGAATTCTTCATACCCCGAAAATTTAGCATTTTTTTTTTCTAATCCATTTATGATACTGTCCGTGGTCAGACATTTTTCATCCTTTCTTTACACCAATCTAAGTTTACTTAACGCCTAATTTAAGTTCGGCGTTGATTCTTCTTGTCAGACATATTGTTATTTTTATTTTATTACAGCTATTTTTTTTTCTTTTACATTTATTTTCTTTCCTCAGAATTTATTCTTTTACCGTTACTTTTCTTTACTGTAATATTTTTTATCGTTTCTACATTTTAAATAATTCTTTTTATGTCTTTTTGCAATACATTTCGGTATAAATCCTTCCACTAATTCTTCATAATCACTTTCTGCCCTTAAATTTTTTATATTTCTTTTCCTAAAGTAGGTAGAATATTTATTCGTTTCTTTCAAGAGTTTTTTTCTTCAATAAATTTTAGTAGATTCCATTTATCTTTGCCTTTTTCTTTGTCTACATCGCGTTCGTTATTCATCTTTTTCAGGCGTTTTCTTTATTTTTCTTAGTTTTCATTTCTTGTCTACCTCCTCCGCTTTTCAGAGGGGAATTTCTTCTTCCTCTTTCCTCTTTTTCTTGCTACACATTTTCTTCATTTTGGTCCTTCCTTTTTCTTTCTTAATAGAATTTTTTGTCTTATTTTACCTTTTTATTACAATAAGCTTCATCATTAGAATGTAATCGTCTTCTTTTTCCTCTTCTTGATCTATTCTTTTCCTTTAATTTTTTCTTCTCCTTCTTCTTCTTCTTCTTCTTCTTATTATTATTATTATTATTTTCATCCTCTTCTTTTTATTCTTCTGTTTCGTCTTCTTCTTCCTCTTCTTGTCATTATCATTATTATTATTATTATTATTATTATTATTATGCTTATTATTGTTATTATTATTATTATTATTATTATTATTATTTCAAATATCTCAGGCAAATTTCTTCTTTACGTTTCAGTTTAAATTCCCAAAATTACACAAACAAAATATTTTCCCCATCGTTAATATCTGTTACTTTTGTGAAAGCTTAACTTTTCTCTACTCTTTATATTTTCCTTTTTAGTTATTTTAACTTCCATTTTATCACGTTCTTTCTCTTCATGACGGCATTCTTATGCTTATTATTTCCGCTATACATTTTCATTCTCTTTGACTTTCCTTTCTACGTTTTCACACGCTTTCCACATTTGCCCTATGGCTACTTTCTATATTCCTCTTTTTCTTTTTCACCTTTTCTTCGACTTCTTCGGAAACGTTTTACTCGTTCCTACATTGCAATCTTTTACACTTTCTCTACATCCTTTACTTTTTGCCCCATGGTAACATTGCTATTGTTAGGACAATTCTTCATATTCATCGTCATCGCTTTTATTGTTTCTACCCTACGTTGTTCAAATTTATGACACCTGCCGATCTGTACCCAAAGGATGAATAAATAAATAAGATTACGAATCTTTCTGTGGGCAGGTTGCGTGGTCTTCCGTGAAATATGCAGACTGCATCACATGCTTAGTTGGTCGTGACAATTCGTCTTGGCGAATAGGAAATGTGTCATTAAAGAGGCGCCGGGTCATAGAAAATAAATAAAAAAAAAAAAATTATACATATAAAACACTTCAATAATATATCGAACCACACACTTGCGCGTGCGTGCGCGTGTGTATGTATGTGGGTGGGTAGGATAGTTTTTGTGTGTATCCAAATCAAATCTGTGTTGTCCTCTCGTGATAAGACGCAAAGAGAAAAAAATGTAATATGTACAATTTCTGTAGAAGAAATGATATTGCTAAATATACATAAAAACAGCTATATGCATAGAAGACCAGAGTTTAAAACGCACTGGTATCAGTCCATATTTTTTACGAATTGCTGAATGAGGCCGAGAAACCACTTAACGTCGAGGTTACTGAATGAGGTAGGGAGCAAGACGGGGATACAATGAGGAAATGTAGGATAGAAAATGATTGACCCTACACAGGAAATGGGTAAGATTATCGGGATCGGTGAAACATGCGATTCCGTTCCACAAATCAAAATGTTTGAGAAGAAAAATCTGTATGTGCAAGAATTCCTCCTCACCAATAGATTTTGAAGACTCAAGAGGTACTCGAGGTAGATTGTGAGTAAATTAGATTGTTGTAAGTTCATAGAGTATGGAGCAATCTGTGCGTATTCTTACGATATGTAGGATATATGAATGAAACTAGATTTGGAATGGGTAAATTTTTAGGGATCATGGAAGCACACTGTTGTTAGTCCGTTCCACAATTTGAGAGTACTGCAGATGAAACTGTCTGCGAGTAACTTCCACCGAAATCATTAATTTTGAAGGAAACGAGGATGACTTGATATCAGTGTACATTGTATGGCGGAACTGTACCTTCGAATGTCTCGACTAGTTGAACGAAGTAATGTGGTTCGCCTGCAAATCTGCCGTGAAAATAGCAATAGTAGCGGTAAGCTAGCAAGGAATCGTCTGGCAGAAAGCAGTTGTCTGGTGGGAAAGGATTCATCACCCACTCAGCGGCACAATGTGATTTTATCAGTGTTTTGAGGGGAAAGAGATAGACATAACGCACAGAGGTTACTGCACCTCATGCAGGCGTCTTTACTACATATTCGCACACTCATATGCATACACATACATATGTATAAACCTTCATCCATCGACACACACAGAGACACATATATATATATATATATATATATATATATATATATATATATATATATATATATATATATTGATTTATAATAATCAAATAAATCTCGAAGGATTAAAAGGTTTTAAAGAAGAAAGAGCTAGAAACATGAAAGTCTGTCGGAACAAATCGCACAGATACAGGTTTAAAAGCCCAAAGAAAAAAAAAAAACCGTCGCGAGTAAACAACTAACTAAAAGGGCTCAATACAACCGTAGAGCAGACCTAGATAAACCTAGCGAGCCAGACAAACCTACCCAGGCTCACTAGGTTTCTCTCTCTCACTCTCTCTCTCTCTCTCTCTCTCTCTCTACATATATATATATATATATATATATATATATATATATATATATATATAAAAACAAATGAACACTACCGTCGGTTTCGACGTATGAGAATCTGACAACTTGATTGATTCAGTTATGAAATTTGGTGCGATATTCTCAAGTGGCACTTAAGACCCGCTAGTCATTTACAAAGAAGGCAGCACATGGAGCAAGAGTAAGGATTGTGGTATGGGATCACTGTTAGATTGGCTGACCTTTTAGATCATGCTCTCGCTTCTTGAAGAAGATTAAGACACTTTGATTGAAAACTTCTGACTCCACTAATAAACGTTGATCGCTGTCTACCCACTCCAAAGCTCTGCGCTCGAGGGTGTTATGAGATATATTGACAGCTGACTATATATATATATATATATATATATATATATATATATATATGTGTGTGTGTATATATATATGCAATGTCAAAATATATTCCATAGAAGTGCATTAACTTAAAGAAAGCGCATGTGTATATTTCCGTTTATTGGGCGACAATATTAAATATAGTAATCTTTAAATACTATTAATACAATGCATATTATGCATATAATCTGACTAACGCTTGCTTTCGCCTAAACATTATTTTATGAGTGGGTTGTCTAAATAAAAATAAATGGATATTTGATTTGATAGACTATTAACTCGGTGGTAAATATGATGCTGAATACTTTTTTGTAATTAAATACTTATTTGAACATATCTATCTATCTATCTATCTATCTATATATATATATATATATATATATATATATATATATATATATATATACATTCACATGTATATGTGTGAGTACAGGCGTTTCAACATCAGGTATACAGTAATACAAAACAAACATTCATACAAAAAATAATACTGGCAATTTTGGTATACTTACTGTATACCTACTTTTCCAATATATATATATATATATATATATATATATATATATATATATATATATATATATATATATTTGTATACGTTTTATCCCCCGGTTAGTTTGGGAAATAAAATTATTACAATTAATTAAAATGTCAAAAATGCTTGTAATTATTTGCTATCATAAATAATACTGGTGTCAGAAGCTGATGCATGCTTTACGGCTTTATTAGCTTATTCAGTTGTTTTACGACGGATTAATAAATATTTATTCATTCTTTTTGAAAACTATTGCAGTTGTTTTAGACGTCTACGTCGGCGTCTGTGTTGTTGTTTATAAATCATCTGTTTGGACCGAAAGGTTTTTTCCGATTTATTCGTTGAAATTTTTGAAAATTCATAAAATTATTGTATCTTTATGCCATTTAAAATTCCTCTTCAAATTATCAGACTATTGTTCCAAAAATAGTTCAGAACTGGTCCCTACGTCCCTTTCAACTGGTGAACACATTAGTAATGTTCTACGCTATGATGTCATAAGGATGCCTAGGTAGGGTTACCAGCGCTTACGAGGCATTGCAATGGCTGAAAGAAGTTACAGGATGCAGTTTTTCCATTTCAAAACTGAGAATTTTAGTCTAGACGACGAACTAATGTCGAATGTAGAAAAGTAATTGATTCAGTAAATCCTGCAATTAAAGATAGATAGGTCATTCAGTGAGACATTCTGTGTTATTCATAAAGTTTGCTGCTAATTGAAAAAGAATTGGAAAGGTTTCCTTCCTTGGAAAATTGTTTACACACGAATTATCTCCACTGAATACCCAACAATATATCGGTTTTTGTGAGTCATTGCTTACACTAGAACTTCAAGAGTCCTATTTGAATTGGCTTGTTGATGATAATGAGAAAAAGATCATTTACCATAATCTTATGCACCGTCGTCAGTGAAACAGTCGAGGAAAAATACCTGTTCAGCAACAGAGAGGAGAACTTCATTCAAAGAAGTTTTAGTGTGTGATGGAATATTAAAGGAAATATCGATTATGAACTGCTAGACAATAAACAAACAATCAATGTTTATCTTCGATGATTGAAAAAAATAGACAGAAAACATCCTTCCTCAGTCAACATAAATGCAGTAATCCTCCGTCACGATAATGCCAATCATGACCTTGAACATTTGACTAAGTATTTCTTAGAGAATCTCGGTTGGTACAAATTTCTTTATCCTCCATATTCTCTCGACCTTGTTCCTTCAGATTATCATTTGTTTAGGTATTGGCAGAAACACTTGAATGGCCTAAGCTTGACATCATGGCAAGATTTGAACTCGTATTTTGCACCAAAATTCTTAAAGATTTACAAACGTGGCAATTATAAAGTTGTTGAGAGAAGGATTAAGTTTCTAGTAAACAGTGCAAATTATATTTATGATTAAATATTTCTATAAGTATTAGTAAATACATTTGTGGTATACACGATAAAATCGGACAGACAATTTGTTTCAACCTGATTTTCTGAAATATTAATATTTTCTGAATTCACTATTGCTTCTCAAGTTATATAAAAATTAGTATTAATTCCTTGGCATTTGTAATTGCAGTAATATTAATCGACGTGGAATCCGCAATAAGCGAGCGGTGATCAAGTTCAGATATAACTGATTGCATTTATTTTTGCATTAATGTTCGTGGGAAATGTATAAATTCTTTTCTACCACATCCACAGCTACGGACTAAATAGAATTATATAAAGAGCTTGAACTGGAGAAATACATTGCTGAAATTCAAACCATGGAGAAGGAAACGTGAGACGACAAAATAAGGTCATGGTAATACTCATATAATAAGGCAAAAAAATATGTGGCGAGGTATGTTCGCCATTTTATAGACCGGACATGGCAGTTAAAAAAAAAATAAGTCGTTATTTCACATTCTTTTGTATAGGAATAAAGTGTCGCTGCCAAACACTGAAGTTTGAACATAGATCGCCAGAGAGCAAACACAAGCGATCCCGAGTAAACTAAAAATTCACGTGTCCATGAAATTTATGTAACTGTAGAGGGATGCTTGTATGTTTGGGTAGAAAATAATCGCCATTATTTTGCATGAAACCACACTTTGGAGAATAAATATACACAGACTCCTGGAAAATGTATCCTAGAGACTATTGGAGGATTCAAATAAACAAAAGGAGTTACACATAACAATAAATATAAGACCAATGGCTTGTAGTAATAAAGAAATTGTATCCGATGAAAGGAAATGAAACTAGAAAAAATAAGAGTGTCCATGTCTGTGGTTGTATAACAATCCTGTGTGAGCGAGTGCAAACGTTAAAAGAGAAAACCATGAAAATGAACCGGCCTTGACACTACCTATGTACGGTTAAGTTCGGAGTTAAAATTTGTAAAAGAGAGAATAGGGAGAGAAATGCACACCTTTTTATAGGCTTAAGAAGCATGCTCTAGCAACGGCTTTTTAGCAAATTTAAGTTGGATAATCCACATAACTGCGATGGAAATTGTGTGACTTTTTTTTCTCTTTTATTGTAAATTCATTTGTAAAAATAAACTCCTTTAGTATTTCGAATATTTATCATTAAAGTGAAAAGCATTCTTTACCATCTTTGGGATTATTATTCTTTCTTTTATCTAGTTCACAATTTTCTTATAATATAAAATACGAACTGAGACAAATTATAGATTTATGTATTTTTATAATACTGAAGAATTGTATTTATATACTTTTAATTTAACGTGTTTTTTTTTTTTAATTTTTCCTCGTTGTATATTATATTTCCCTATTTTATCAGACAACCATAAACATGAACCAACAGAATTCCTACATTCCTTTGGAATAAGTTTATTTCATTTGTTTTAATAATATTTCTTCTTTCCTGCCATTTAATTTCTTTAATTTCAACCAGGTTTGGGTCTATTATTACAGCCTTAATTATGTTTGTGTTTTTTTTTTATTATTTTTATTTCGATTATTATTCTTTTTTTATGCTAACAATTGGAACTTTTTTTTCCAAATTCAACTCCGTCCTAATGTTTTTTTTCTATCTGTCGTTAACTTTTTCTTTTTCTCTTCGGCATTTATGTTTTCTCTATTGCCTTCATTTCCGCTTTCTAATTTAATTCGTCTTTCTATTTTTATTTTTATTCAGTTTCGTCTTGAATTTTCTTCTTAACTCTCTACTTCTTAATATAATTAACCCCTTCTTGGTAATTGCCTTAACAACTAAATATCATAAACAATGAT
>CAHIKZ030000067.1:557500-565000 GCA_903632075.3 Acanthosepion pharaonis | reverse complement strand
AATAAATATACTGATTCTCTAAAGACATCTGTTAACAAACTAATACCATCCAGCAATTCCTATGTAGGATCCTTAAAATCAATAAAATTATTGGATAGTAGCAAATTTGTAATTTACCTATACGGGAATGATGAAATACATAACTGCGGCTACCTGTTACGAGCTATAATTTCACAGATATCAATACCGATATAACAATTGTGAAAATGTCTCCAACATATGACTTCGTATCTACCGACAAATTATGGTATCAAATCACACATGATTTCCTTCAAATTCTGCAAGCTATAAAACCTAACCATGACATTCTACCATCACTTGTCATCGGCATTTTTTTCACAAACGCCCCTGTTGACGAAACCAGAGATATAACACTTAATTCCGTATATAACCATAATTCAATTTCACTTCCATCTACCAATCCTAAAATTCCCTACAAAAAAATGTTATATGTATGCTCTACTAAATCCACCTTTTATGAACGGAAATATCTACGCTCAAACTAAAAGAGTAAGTATGGCAAATCCTCTCGGTCTGTGCTTCTCTGTTAATTGTCCCACGTAGAATAAAAGGTTTTTTAAAAGTTTATTAAACCGAAAATATGCACCCGCTTCGTAGAGGATATTTTCTTTTAGCTGAGAACAAAAAAAATCCATCCTCATGTTTACTTATGAACTGTCGATAATTTCTTCGACTCAAGAGTAATCAAAGTCGATCCGGCCGTAAGGGTACAAAAACACATCTAGCCTCGCGTCTCAATTTTAAACAGGGATCAAATAATAGAGAGAAGAGCGCGAAAAACGTCTGTGTTCCCGTAATGTCCTTCTCAAAAATAAAGATCGGTAAACGGAAGACCTTAAATAACAAAGAGCAGCCATGCGCACTCCACACTTCCGGAAACAAAAGTCTACAAAATTAGTGCCTTGCAGCAGCTTTGCTTTGATACACCAGACTGCGACAACCACTCAATCTCTACGTCCGATTCCCGTCCCATAAGCGCAAGTACTTTCACAGAACTTTGCCAAGAAAATAAACTCCCGTTCTTGGATGTTCTTGTGGAACCGAGTAATAATACATTCACCACTTCGTTATATAAAAGAAAATGAATTAACATTTTGCCAGATGAATTTCACTCACCAATATATAAAAGAAGGTGTTATTAAAAATATCCTTATGCTTGCGCACTAGAATTCATACTCTTGTCCGATCTTCTTTTAAGAACTTCATAACGTGAAATAAACGCTTGCTAATAACTTTTTTCCTAAACATCTTATATGTTACCGTATTAGAGTTTTTCCTTTTAAGGTAACGAATAGCAACACAAATCACAGAGTAAAAAACAATAATATAAAACTTTCAACAAAAATCAAATGCATCGTAACAATAGGCAAGACGAATCTTCACTTAGAAACATCATAAAGGAATACACAACTCCAGTCAACAAAAACAAAAGAAAATTTCAAACATTTTATATCATCTTCAAAAATAAAAATTTACATAGAAAAAAATTATTTATGAATTTGCACGTCCCTTAAGGAGCTGCGTTGCTTATCGATGCAAATGTAAATGATTATATTGAATATTGTAAATATATTTTGACAAGAAGACTCAAGTCACATATCTTTAAGTATAGCTCACTTAAGTCCCATTTAAATACACATGGAGTCCTAGCAAACTATATCCATAACATACTAGTACATAAAAGAAATATAATAGCATCATCCACATGTACCAAAACACTAAAAAATGATGGTAGTCTTATTAATTAAGAACAAACGATCAGTAGTATCAATTATAAACACAGTTACAACGTGTTGTCTTTTTTGAAAAAAAAATCCCATAACACAAAATATATACAAAAAAATTGCATATCTTGAGTAAAAAATTTTAATTAAATCCATCAGTGGTAATAGCTAAAAATATAACAGGAAGCGCTTAGCAAACATTCGGACAACATTTTAATATAATTTATGTCATGAAAAGAAAAAACTATACAAATACATGAAAAATTATATTAAAAAACTCAACCACCACAGCTTGTCAGTAGTTTTCAACAAAACAAAAAGTAGTTTTCAACAATATATATATATATATATATATATATATATATATATATATATGATTGAATAAATTGTAAATAATATGCGTTCTTAGTTTAATCATACTCCTTTCATTCTTTATGAAATAACTGATTTTAATATACGGAAATATATTCGTGAATATGAAAGGATTATGATCAAAATAAGCACACATAATCTTTTGTAATTTATTCAGTCATAAAAAGTTTAAAAAGATAATTTGTTGCCTACGTACATATATATATATATATATATATATATATATATATATATATATATAAATGAACGTATATAACAAATTATTTTATTTCAAATCAATATAAAATTTTTATATTATGCAAATATATATGTGTGTGTGCGCATGTGTCTGCGCAATAAGCCACGAAGAAAATCACTGAGCAACGATATTTTGTTTCACGGTTGAACACATTTACCAGGCCGTCATATTGGTGGAAAAAAGATTGCATTCAAGCATGAAATAGACTATCGGCGCACTCTGACGACTTTTCCCTTTGCATACTTTCTATCCCAGATTTTGCACATTTTTACCCATAAATATAGCATATCTAGAAACTATATTTCGATCATATATATATATATATATATATATATATATATATATATATACATATGCATAGATACATGTAAAGAGAGAGATTTCGCGGATGTATCTTTTAATACGTCAAGGGAGATGTATTTTTCTATATTTTATATAACAATGTGAAATGCCGCAAGATCGCGGACAATTTTGTAATGAATTTCAGGCCTTGTGTCTGGAGACATATCGATAGCTCTTTTTGATATTTGTAGATGCAAGATGAATATATATGAAGTCCTGTTCCTGCATGATTGGGCTTATGTCGACTGCCCGTGTTAGCTGCACAATTCGCTGAATAACTGAATGTGGAACCGATGTCCAGTTGTATTATACAGTGAGAACACCCATTAAATATTGGACTATATGGGCCCATAAATAGGCAGAAATTATCGCGAATCTACGCAGTGTTGTGTTCATAATTCAATAAAATATTTTACCGCAGTGATACATGTTCAGTTCTGGACTGTGTCTTGTAGAAAACTACAACACATCCGGAAGATTCATTTAGCACGATACAACTGAAAAGTTGACACATTGTCCCAAGTTACATCTTTCTTGTCACCCTGAGCTCAAGTAGAACTTTCAAGAGGGTAGGTGAGGTACGATGTCAACTACTGAGGCGTTAACTGTGAAACTATCATGCACATTTATAATTCTACCATTCGATCGTGCATCACATTTATATGGCTACCATTCGATCGTGCATCACATTTATATGGCCACCATTCGATCATGCATCACGTTTATATAGCTACCATTCGATCGTGCACCATATTTATATGGCTACCATTCGACCATGCATCACGTTTACATGGCTATCATTCGATCGTGCATCACACTTATATGGCTATCATTCGATCGGGCATCACATTTATATGGCTACCATTCGATCGTGCATCACATTTATATGGTTATCATTCGTAAGTGCATCACATTATAAGTCTATCATTCACCGATGCATCACATTTGGTCTGTTTCATCCGCTGTGCAACTAGCGATTTTTGATATAACTGAAATAAAGCAAAGTTATCGGTCCTGATCAGGTATCTCACCTTCAATCACGACCCTAACTCATTTACGCATCTTCTACTATCTTTTCTCTGAATATTTTCAGTGTAAGTGTTTCTGCAGAACTTTCCTCATTGGTATCACAACTTCAGGAATTTAAGCGCAGAATTAAATTGGCAAGTTTTAACTGTAAGTATTATGATAAAAATGTCTTAGCCGCACATCTCGTTTTTAGAAAATCCTCCCAGATTATTGCTTTACTCTAACCTAAGATCTTCAAAAGTTTAAATGCAATGTCATCATCTATCAACTTGGATCACGTTACTTTATTTTCCTCTCAATCTAGCTACACCCTATTATCATAGTGTATTTATCGGCTTGTCTGATGAAATGCATAAAACTATATTTGACGTTATTCGGTCTCTATATACTATTGTAGCAAAAGTACACTGAACGGACCTGATAAATATGAGTCTGATACTTCTTGCATTGAATGTGGCTGCGATTTGGTGTAATGTCGCTTGTCGACCGCCATAAACTATTCTAGCCATATATGTCCGATCATGTTTATTAAATACACGCATGTGTTCACTTAGCGATTCGCGATGTGCGCTAAGGCCTTATATTATAAAGTTCTGGTTCACGCGTGACACCAAACATTGAATTTCGCATCCTCATGTCAGCCTCTATCATACACAGAACGAATTCCGATAATTCCCCTTGCCATGAAACGATGATTACAGAGAATCAAATAATATCCGAACACAATGTCGGTGTAGGCATTGTTTTTTTTAATAGTGAGTTTGACGTCTACATGATTGTACAGGTTGCGATGGGTAAACTGTACCATAATACATACATACATACATACATACATACATATATATATATATATATATATATATATATATATATATATAAAATAAAGAACAGTAATATATATAATCCGGTGTTCTTATAGATATTTTTATTTTTACAAAAGAGTGCTCAATGTAAATTTACAGAGCATTAATATTATAAATTATTTGATTTAAAATATGGTTTTTCCGCTACACATTTCTAACCATGTTTCAAAAATGGAAGCTACAAGTTTCAAATTTAATTTTTTAATTAAAGACATTAGTTCCATTTCATCCTCAAGCGAATTTTGGTGTAACTTATTACTGGGTTTCAAAAGCACAGTAATAAGTTACACCAAAATTATTGTGCTTTAAAAAACAGTAATTACTTACTCCAAAATTCGATTGAGGATGAAATGGAACGGAAAAACCATATTTTAAATCAATTAATATATATATATATATATATATATATATATATATATATATATATATATATATGTGTGTGTGTGTGTGTGTGTGTGTGTGACGTCGTCCCCCGGTCGCAGCGCCAACTGTGACGTTCTATCCTGATCTACCACGGCGCCAGTTGTGACGTCCCCCAAACAGCACCAATTGTGACGTCCTCGCCGCGGCGCCAGCTGTTCGCTCCTCGCTGCTACGTCCGGGTGTCACTGCTCCAAACGTGACGTCCGCCTGTCGCGTCAGTCGTGTTGTCTCGTCCTGTGACGATCAACTGGCTTGGTATCGGTCGCGGCACCCAAATGTGACGTTCTAACCTTTTGGTGATTCGGGTGAGAATCTGGTTAGATTTGATATCAGCCTCGTCGTTCCCAACTCGCTTCCAACGCCTGGTTACCAAAGGTAACTGCATTGATCTCCAGTCTGCCTACCCACGTTGTGAATTGATCTTAGACAGACGAGATCAAACAGTGGTTGGGGCCGTAATGCAAATTGAGTTCAACGGGGGTGATACTACAGAAATATGCATAAAAGAAAATAAAATGAAAACTCAAAAAGTTCAAAGTATCAAAGAAAAAGGTAACAAACTTTATGTCTAGTTGTTCGATACATAGGACTGCATCAATCTCCCGACCCGTTCTGTGGATTGTGACACGTTGTTTCCGCTAGGCAAGTTTTAACGCTTCTAAGAAATTGGTGTTTCGGTGTGTCTTTGGACGAAAGTCGAAAAAAACTTATTTCGGTGGTCTGGTTCTAAGTCGCTCTTCAAAATAATTGTTTTTGGGTTGAAGGGGAGTCCGGAATTTTTTTGCGTGAATCTTGGTCAGCTATCACGAGGCGGCTTCAACTGGAAACTGACTCTGCGAACTCAACTCTGGAAACTCGAGCCCGAACTGATTTCTGCCTGTTGGGGCCTCGCTTTTATTGACGCCGACCAAAACCGTGGTGGTTCTGTTGGCGTCGGGGGGTTCCTCGATAATTCTAAATACATATCCACCTCTTTTATTTCTGGTTAGGGATTTTCCACTCTTTTCCATTTTTGGGAACCCTTCATCCTCCCACTTTCTCACCATACGTCTGAGTGGTTGAACTGCCCTCCCCACTTCTTCGTAGCCGCTTCTCATACTTATGCTCTAGATGGGGCGTCGAGAGCCTTCTTCGTGCGTCACGTGATCACTCTCGGCCAATGAGGTCTTGGTCGGGTATCTTTCCTCCTCCTTCGTGCGTCACGTGATCACCACTTGACCAATGATGTCTTAGTCGGGCGTGAATAATCCGTGGCTTTGTTTCGGGAAAAAAATATCTTGCTTAACTAAAAAAAAATTATCTCTTCTCTTTCCCTTTTCTTCCTTTCAATCGCCGTTATCACCCTTCTAGTCGCAACGGACAATATGACAACTCTTGTTTTACACGTGGGGTTTGTCAGGTATTTTATCGCTAATTTATCAAGATGGGTGGTATTCTTAACATGGCTTCAAAAAAGAAATATCCCCAAAGTTTTCAGTCAGTCTGTCGCCTCCAAGGAAGTAAGAAAAACACTTCTGGGTCCCCATTCATTTTCTCTCGGTACATATTCCTGATAACATAATTTTATTATCGCAGGTCAAAGTTGTTTCTTCGAAAAGAATTCGGTCAGCGAGACTGCTTGTGTGGGATTTAATTTTTCATATCTGTCCAAAGTCCTTTTTAGTGGCCTGTTTTTCGTCACTTATCGAAATAGCATTTTCACTTGAATTTTTCCCTGGCCAGTGGTGCAGCCTAGATAACACAGCCATTATCAAAACACATCAGATTACTTCTTTCTTTCCCTTTCTTTTTTACTCAGAAATTCCCTGTCATTGTAATGACAGCCTTTTTCATTGTTACTTATCAATATTTTCATTGTCTCTTAGCCGTGTGTGTGTGTTCGCTTATCACCTACAATTCGTCTCGCCTTTCTTTCTGCCTTCCTTTCTTTCTCTTCCTTTCTCTGCCTCGTAAATGGTGCCACATATATATATATATATATATATATATATATATATATATATATATATATATATATATACTAGCAGTAGGGCCCGGCCTTGGCCGGATGTGTAATGAAGAGATAGATCAAGTATCGACCGTCATAAAGCCTAAAAAATAAAATTGACAAAGTTTATTGTTTAAGGTTGACGGACACGCATGCCTTAATTAATTTTCTTTTTTTTGTTTTTTTTTCTGTTTTTTGTACGAATTGTTCAAACCCAAACTCAAACAAAAACATTGTTTTCAATCGTCATGAGTCTATCGATTGAATTTTATTATAAACAATTGTCCTGTAAATGGAATTTTTAAAGCATTGTGAATGTAAAAATAAAGAGAAAAGTGTGCAAGGCAATAAGAAACACTACCTGTCAAAAAAAAGTGAAGTTTTGTTGAAATCGGTTGAAAAATATAGGAAATTCGATCCCATATATAAAGGAACACACACACACACACACACAAACAACATGGGTTTTATAATAAGCATAACTCGATATGAGTTGTCCCC
>CAHIKZ030000067.1:472500-552500 GCA_903632075.3 Acanthosepion pharaonis | reverse complement strand
ACTCTTGTTGATCTTATTCCAGATAGGCTGGTGATGTAAGCGTTAATATCACAGAAAATGGAATTAAACCCGAAAGTTCAAACTCCAGTTATTCAAAATAATAATAATTCATGCTAATAATTTTTCTTGTCTTTGCTGTGAATCTTCATGACGTTGAAAAACATCGCCCAGCGCAACATCCTACATCTTACTGTAGCCCTTACCAAAATTTCTTGTTATGTCAAGCCTCCCTCTCACGTTTCGCCATCCATTCACAGAAATTCGTCATGCAGCTTCCCCAAGCTGTTCTTTCTCTCGAGAGAGGGAAATAAAAAGGAAACTTAAATTTAACATAAGGAATAGACAGTTGAAATTTGTGCATGAAATAATAAGGAAGCAGGGCTTGGAGAATCTGATACTCACAGAACTGATTGATGGTAAGAGAGACATAGAAATACATAACATATTTAGTGAGCTTGAGTAAATGAATGGTGGAACAGACTTTAGGAGAAATAACAGAAAAACAACATTTAAGATCTACAAGAGACAGGAAGTTGTAGAGAGCCATGGTTAGCTAGATTCTGAGGGCACAAGTCACATAAAGAGAGAGATTCCCAGTGAGATTCAAACTATTCAAGCCATCTTTCCGTAGTATGTCCCCTTGAACTTTCATTTGTCTGCCTCTTATGCTACATGTGAGTCTCTTTTTATGTTTCCATTCTTTTGTCGTCGATATTCAAACCATCATGAGATATCTTTTCAGCTCTCTTCATAATTCGGAATATTAGTGTCCTTTTTCCCCATTCCCCTCAAGACTTCCGTATTGCTTAATTGCTCCATTATAGGATTCTCGGGATCTTTTTGAAGAACTTTAGTTTTCTCTTCACAGACCAGCATTCACTGTCATACAAGAGAATTGATATTATATAACCAGTTTAACACTCTTTTCTTTTTCTTTTTTCATGTTGCTCTGTAAATTTCTATAGATTTTGGAATGCGTTTTATCGCTAATCCGATGTATTGTTTGATTTCTCTGTCGCATTTTCGATCCTTTATTAAACACTTTCAAAATATTGAAACTTGTTTGAAGTTGACATTTCCAATCAGCAGTACCAATCTAGGGTTTTTCTCATATTCAGAGCCATACTTTCAGTTTTCTTACAATTAAAGTGTATTCCTTGCTTCTCGCTTTCCTCTCTTACCTTGTCTCGGGGGTCCTGTTATTTGTCTCCCAGTTTTGCCATCATCACAACTTTATTTGTGTATCTCATATTGTTAACATTATGTTGGTAATACTAATCTAAAATATGAGCTGAATATATTTAACATATTATGGTATACTAAACATAAGGAGAACGAAGTAAAACATTAACCCACCTACATACTTACTGGCAAAAACACCAGAAGATAACATGCAAAAGTTCTGGACACATAACAGCATTCAATATTTAATGGTGTAGCCATTATTTGAGATGACGGCTGTCAGACAATTGGAATAATTTCAAGTAAGCTTCTTGCATATGTTAACTCCAATTTATCCCAACCATATTGAAATTTCAATTTATAGTCACACACATTGGCGGGATCCATCACATGAAATTGAAGGAAAAGAGTTGTCACTGGAAGCTAAATATTTTATTCTAAAATCCTTATTTTATTCGCCTGGATTCATCGACTCTTTTCATTTCCCTATGTAAGGGATGGTTATTCTACAAAATCACGCTAATTTGAGAACATTAGCAAACGGAAGCATGTTCCTCATGTGAATTCCGCATACATAAAACTAATAAATATTGTTTCGCCCTTAACTACTTTTATGTGCGATGTCCTTTCTGTTCGTGTACGATCATAGCTCTCCACAATTTCCTTTCGTTCGTAAACCTCAGTAAGAGTGTATTTTTGCTATATTTCCTAGTCCCTAATCTGTCAACCATTTAAAAGAACGTCTTTGTAGAAATATTGTTGAATATACATATATTCTTAATTTCATATTACGACTTGTACATTTTGGTTGGGTTAATAATTGCTATTATTAAGCGTTTGTTTTTGTAAAATCATGGCCAATTTATCCAAGTTCTGCTGAATCATTATGTGTGTAAGGAACTATTTCTCATTCAGAGTAATCTTCTTGCTATAATATTCTTTCAGATTTCTTCAAATCAGCAGGCAACACAGTGTTAAGAATTCGCCAACCAACTATAAATCAAGATAGCGTTTTCAGCTCCTTTAGAATAGCCTCACTGTAGGTGTTGAACATCCCTGTCTTACGCCCTTTTCCAATTTTGTGTACCAACTCAATTCGTGTTCTATAGGTATGCTGGCGATTAGCTCCTAATATAATTTCTAGATTATTCTGGCATATTTTACAAATAGATATATTTTTCCTAAAAGTTGAAATATATACTTGTGCCGTAAATTGTCAAATGCTTTTATATCATTAATAAAGGATACGAACACATCCTTCTGCATTCGTATTGCTCTCAACGATACTGAAATGCAGTATGTATTCGGTATGAAAAGCGATATTTAAACCAGCACAAAAACACATTGTTCACTATTTTACGCACCATTCGTTTTTCCCATTCCTTACATGGACAAGTGAAACGGAACGTCATGCATATTCAACGCACTTTTTAGAAGTCCTTCTCATATAAAAGAAAATCTATAAAACATGTTATTCTGGGATGGATTTTTATTAATGCAATTTCCCTTCGTGACATATGTGAGCAGGCCCCTCCACGGATTCACTTTCTTTACTATCTGGGAAATGCCATAACAGCATAAAGTGACGGATTCATTCCAGTTGCCTTTTCCTCATCTTGCAATTCAGTGTTGTCTTACTCTTAGGCAGGTAGCCTCTCAAGGCTACTAGACTTATTCGACCCTGCTATTTAAGAAGAAACCGGCTCATGCTTCCCAAAAGAAGATTTTTGCAATCATGAATGCAACAGGCTAACCTGGAATTTGAACTCGGCTCGATGATTCTAATTTTCGTACCGACATTTCATTAATCTACACGCATATATGAAAATACACACACACACACATAACTAAGAATGTACGTATATTCGCACATTAGTAGAAGATGCGCCTGCAAGCCTGAGTTTACGTAGGGATGTGTAGCGTCATTTGAATCCCCTTGTTTGAGTAATAAGGCACATGGCACGATTCCTTCATTTGTAGATTTTGGCACAAGCCCATTTCATCTCTACTTGTTGCTGGCTGAAATTGGGAAACCTAATCTGTGAGATCCCTATGTTTCGTTTTCATGCAGAAGAAATAATCGATTATCGATCGCAGGCAAACGAAAGGAACAAAGAAAGAGTAAATAATTTTTGAAAAGAAGATATATGGTACGAAATTACAAAAAAAGGACATTTCTCAGAATAAATGAGTCAGTAAAATTATTCTCTGTCTGTTTCTCTCTCCCTATATATATATATATATATTTATATATATATATATATTACGTATTAATCAATAAGCATATTATCCCTCACCGGTAGCACGAGTCGATGTTTTATGAAATCTTCGGGTGCTTAGTATAGACTGACAGTAGCGCAATTTAGATTTTAATAAAAATATCTGGTTATTGCAATGTTGGCGCAGTTATATATTATACGGGGAGTAGAGTTTATATATATATATATATATATATATATATATATATATATATATATATATGTCATTTAAAGTATGTAAAAAAAGAAAAATTATTTTTCTATTATTTATTATTATTATATTAAACATAAAGGGAGATTAGCGGTTTTTTAAAGAAGAAAATTTACATTAAAAATTAATCTAGACCAAAATATTTGAGTATATACTTCTTTTATGCCTACATTTATATATAACTTCATTTCTCCCCTTTATAAGATAGGGTTATTTAAGTGCTTTAAGATAACTAATTATTTCAGCAGGACATAAATTATATCTATTGCCTTTCCCATTGTAAGAATTGGTTTTAGCTACAATATCCCAAGTAATAAAGGGTTTATCGACACCATTTTTAATTGCCAGTAGTATTTTGAGGGAGCAGTGATGTTTATGTATTTTATATTGCCTAAAGGCATTCGATGTTGGTAGAAACAAAATAAAAATAAATATCTGTCCAAATACGCTGATCCAGATTAATTTTAATGTAAATTATGTTATTTCATACAAGTAATCACTATATATGTTTGATATAGAAAATTTAATATTCACAAATCTAAGATAATATTTCTTCTATATATATTTATTAAAGACATTTTTATTTATGTTTAACATTGTTATTTTATAGATACAAGTATTTAAGCAAATGCTCTGTTTATGATAAACAGTATTAAATAACATTTACCGGCCTGAATGTCCGAGAAATTTTCATAGAAAATATTCGTTCATAGACAGGATTCGAACCTGCATCCTATACGGAACCGTCATATACGCTGACGTGCCTTGACCACTCGGCCACCATGAACCTTATGTTAGACAAGGTCGAATTTACTGTTATAAACTACAATCTTCCATGAATCTCGTACATTCATAACTGCTCTGGCGTATCGAATGTAAACAAATGACGTCATATGTTAAGAAATGGACGAGATCCGACAATTTATTTATTAAAGACATTTTTATTTATGTTTAACGTTGTTATTTTATAGATACAAATATTTAAGCAAATGCTCTGTTTATGATAAACAGTATTAAATAACATTTACCGGCCTGAATGTCCGAAAAATTTCATAGAAAATATTCGTTCATAGACAGGATTCGAACATGCATCCTATACGGAACCGTCATATACGCTGACGTGCCTTGACCACTCAATAACCATGAACCTTATGGTAGACAAGGTCAATTTACTGTTATAAACTACAATCTTCCATGAATCTCGTACATTCATAACTGCTCTGGCGTATCGAATGTAAACAAATGACGTCATATGTTAAGAAATGGACGAGGTCAAGACAATTTATTTATTAAAGACATTTTTATTTATGTTTAACGTTGTTATTTTATAGATACAAGTATTTAAGCAAATGCTCTGTTTATGATAAACAGTAATAAAAAAAATTCTATAAAATAACAACGTTAAACATAAATAAAAATGTCTTTAATAAATAAATTTTCGGACATTCAGTCCAAATGAGCATTTTTAAATAATCTATAAAATAACAATGTTAAATTTAATAAATAAATTGTCGGACCTCGTCCATTTCTTAACATATATATATATATATATATATCCACACACACATATATATATATATATTGGACACAAAATCATTTAAATATAGAATTAACTTTTGAAGAAGTACACGCTCAAATGTACGTCCGAACTCATAGTTAATAAAATCACATTCCTTGACGTTGATATAGAAATAAATTCAAATTATTTAAAATCTGCCCGTAGAAAAAGCCCACCGTCTTGAGCTCTTGTCTTCTGAAATATGATAGCCAATGACCGTAATGATATAAAATAGCAGTGAAAAAAAAGCTTCATAAATAGAGCACACCTATATTCCTTTTGCCAAATAATATTTCTAAGTTAATTAAAACACATGAAACAAATATTAGTGAACAATTATTTTCCCTAATTACATCATCGATAAACAACTAAAATTATTCTTACAAAACATACATGACACCAATAATAAAAATTGCACACAACAAAATATCAATGTTTTACTGTAAGGAGCTGCACAATAATTATGAGCAGAACGAATTCACTATACGAAGAAATATTAAACACTGTTTCTAGTGTAAATCCTGAAAAATATGTAAAAAATATAATATATTCGGAAATTGGAAAACCGCAAAACTTGTCATTAATCAAAATAACTATTAAATTTAAACTAGCCATGACCAATATAGTATATCAATTTGACTGTCCAGTGCAAGACTGTGTTTCTTGTCATAATCAATTACCTATATTGGATATACTACCTACTCCTTGACTAGACGACTTACATATCACAAATCTGATCAAAATGCTATAACGAAAAACTCTAGATAACCACAATTAAAATGAGACCTTAAGAAAAATGTTAGTCGAAATCACTACTATTCTATATAAATCATATTACCGGAAACACTTCGCTGATCCCAATATAAAACTTACATTATTTAAGAAGCGAAATGGTTTGTTTAATGTTGTTGGTTCTATTTTTGTCGTATTTTTAATAAATAAAGCAGTGAATTCAAGCCGGGTCGAAACTCACAGCTTGCAAAAAACGATCCCACTAGTATTCAAAACAACACATGAATTATATCTTACACAGTTAACATGAATTGTGCTTAACAGCACCTAAAACACCCATTGAAAATGGGGACAAAAGTGGTCGGAAACTCTTAGGACAATAGAAAATATGGGCAATTTTTTCACTCACTGATGTTGCGTGGCTAACGATGTCGTTAAGCCCGCAAGTAAAATTTATAGTTAGGAGGGCACATCAGCCCGACACCGGGGTCCTCGATATTTATTACATGATATATGCATTTTAAGCACAAGGCCAGAAAAGTGGAATGGGTGAAAGCTGGTCGTCACTTACTATCCAATACCAAGCTAATCAGATTCAAGACCTTTTCACGCGTTACAATTTGCACATTCACCACAAGAACTCATCTATTACCAATCGCTCCTTCATACACCATAAAACCGCAACCTCACAGTGGGGGAGGGACCTAAAACACCCCCGCCCCGTGAGATAAAAAAATATTAATTATAAAATATAATAGATACAAATTTATATATGAGGAACAATTGATGGGGATGTGGGAATGAAACCCAAAAGAAACTAAAATATCAAAACAAGCAAACAAAAATTGACTAAAGTTAGTTGGACCCGTCCAAACATCAAAAAGAGAGTCCGCTATCTTCTGCCCTAAGACAGAATCAAGAAGGACCCTCGCTAAGAGAGAGGGAAAGGAGAAAATATAGACGGATATTGGGAATCCCTAAATCTGACCCAGTCGAGATGAAAGGGGGCCAAATAAACCAACTGGCGAGGTTGGGAATCTCAACTTGGATCATAACCAAAGATGTGGACGGGAAACAGGCCGGGAACAAAACTTACATTAACTAGCCTAACCAGGTGGAGGGCTCCACGGGAAGCCGCCCCGATTTGACATACATAGACCTAAAAGAGAAAATCAAAGCTACACACGAACCAAGCTCGCATCAGTCACCCACCTTTCGCTGTAGACTGTCGAATGCAATCGTTTTCTATCAGTTCTAATCTTCATCTTGAGCTCGAAGTATCGGTTCAGATCCTGATGAGAAATGCCACACAAGACATCCTCCTGTCGCGTCGTCCAAATCACCATTCAGACCCTGGCCAGTACCGTTAGAAACACCATTCGTTTCACTCCAGAATACGGGAGCCACACATTGTCAGACGCGTAAGCGCGATCAATGAACACGAGCTTTTCGGGAGCGATATGAGTCCTGAACTCGCTGACATTTTCCATTAGGGGTCGGATACAAGGATAATTGTAGAATGCGTGAGAAGCCGTTTCTTCTAAGCCAAGGTCACATTGCTCACAGTGTGGCAAATCCACCGAACCCCATATGAACGCCTTGTCATAGAGAGATAGCCTATTCCAAACCAGTCGCCAGGTAAGCGAAAACTCAAGGTTACTGAAGAAATCCGCTGCTGACGCCCAGAATCAGTAGGAGAGAAGCTCCTCCCCCGACATGTCGAGCCGCCCGCGTAGTGAATCCTTCGCGGCCCCTTGATAGAAGACCTTCCTAGGCCGAAAAAAATCACTGGACCGAGGAATGACCTTCAAAGTAGACCGATATTCGCGAAGAAAATCGAATGGATCCCCGGGTTTACGATGGCGTTCAACACGCCAGATTGAAGGACTGATAGTTAGGAAAGGGAAGGCGTCCCTCACAATCCTCGCCTTAATAGAATCTCCTGTCAATGCGCGGCGTAGGAAAAACAACCTCGAGTCGAGTTTGGGGCTCGCCAAGAGCGTCATTCCCAGCCACCGACCCCCATGATACGGACGTTGTGCACAGACTCCTCTGTCGAACTTATGACTGCGTTCCCACTACAAAATGGAGGATAGCAATCGCTCGAGTGCCTTCTCATGGTCCCTACAGTGGGGAAATACAGACAAGCGGTAAAGGACAATCGGAAAGACATAAGTGGCTCACGCTTCCGCCCTTCCCATCACGGACAATTTCCGTCGACACAATGTCTCACCGTCTGCGCCTATCATCGCCTGTAATTCTGAACAATTTTTCTCCAGGTGGATGTTGGACCGTCCGTCCGACCAAAGGTCCTCGGAAGATCGACCCCATTCTAGGCACCTAACCGCAAGCCGGGACACTTGTCACGGTTAATCTTGGTCTTGGTCACATTTTCGTGCCGATTTAGCGCCTTCAGTATCACTTCAATGTCAATGCGTGACGACACGAAAGTAGTTACATTATCGGCGTATGCAGAATCCCTGGCTCCAGCTCCTCCAGGAACAGCAATTCCACGTAGGGCCGGACTGCACGCCCTGTTCCTTAACCGACGAAGGAGAGGCTCCAACGCCAAAGCGTAAAGTAGGAGCGACAGTGAACAACCCTGATGAACCCGACCGAGACAACACAAAAGTGCCCGACAGCTTTCCGTTCACATGTACCACAGCACTGGGGGTGCAATACAGCAGACTAATCCAGCGGCAGAAACTGGTTTCGAACCCGGCGGCCTGCAGGACAGCAGCAAGGTATCGATGGTCAACCCTATCAAATGCTTTGGACTAATCCAAATTGATCAGAGCGGCCTCATTGCCATCTATGATCGTGCGGATTAGATGCAGGTTTCTCTGGATTGTTCGGCCCTCCACAGCACAAGTCTGCTACACACCCAACAGAGACTCGGCAACAGATCGCAAACGCTCCTGCAGGATCTTGGCCCAAATTTTTAACTCAGTGTTTAGCAGAGTGATAGGTCTATAATCTTCTAGATCCCGCCCAACTACTTTGCCCTTTTTCAACAGCGTGATCACACCCCTTGAAATCCGGTCAGGGACGGAGCCCTGGCGGAACCAGGGGTAGAACACCACTGTCACGCGACAAATATGTGCGACAGCCTCAAGTACAATTCATAGGGCAAACCATCCAAACCGGGCGACTTGCCTCTGCCGACCTTCTTCAATGACGCATAGACCTCGCCCTCCGTGATCTCACACTCGCAGCTAGCCGCTTCAGTCAGCGAAAGACGAGGAAAGTTAGCCAAATAGCTACGAAACTCTTCGTCACAGAGACCAAGCTCATTGGTAAAAAAAGGCTCTCGAAATGCCGCCGAAACGCCTCATACATGTTGTCAATGGCACAAAGAGTATGCTCCTCCGGGGTTTTGAACTCACGAATATAACGCTCGGAACCTCGCCGAATTTCTTCTTTGCTCAATTCTGCGCCCATGTTTACGGTTTAACCTATGACTAATTAACCGACCCATATAGCGCTCGCTATTCGAACGATATATTTTACCTGTAGTTGAAGGCATACATTTGCGTTTAAAATAAATTAAGTTGAAACCATAAATTTTTTTCAAAATATTGAATGTTGGCAATAAATAACCCATAGATGTTGATATAGCACGATAGAAAATCGATCAACCACCATGAAAGAAGTTTCATAACATTTATCCATATCGTATCTGACAGTTACTTCAACCAGAATATATTCCAAAATATAACTTCTACAAAATTACAACATAAAACTGACATATCAACGTCTCTACTAATTATGTCTACAGAGTCATGTATATCACAATAGCTAAGTACATCTATTATGTATTCAATTTTGAAAGCAGAATAATATGTATCATATATTTATTACTTCAAAGCTCTCATGAAACTTGTAGCTCGGCATTAAATGACCCATAATTATTTGATATGCCACTAAACAAAACTGATCAATTCAATCAATCTTGAACCATAATTTCGAAAAAAAATGCATTAAAAATAGCAGTGTATGTTATTTTCTTAAAACCCACCTGGAACGTTTTATTAGTCTACTGATACCCAAATGATCGCGACACATTCACCTTGCTGATGTCTCAAAATATGACCTCCGTCTCGAGCATTAGATACTCAGACCTTCCGAAAGTACACTTGAGAGTAGAACGGCATTTGTCAGTGTAGAAAAGAGTTAATAATTGGGCTTCATATATTCCGTTGATCAATTCTTTCGATTTATTTTCAGGATGTTTGAAAATAAGGTTTGTCTATCAAATTCACCTTTTTGCTACATGTTTAAGGACACATAGTCTTGTATTTTGTACACTTCCTCTTTGGTTATACACACAAAATTACCATAAATTGGAAAATACGGATGTTTTATGACTTCCATCGTGATAGTGGACAGGATTCGTTTAGACTAAATCGTCAATGTACCATGATACCGTTTTAAAGTCGTTTCGGATTTTCCAGGAAATTATAAATTATTTTGCCTGCTTAATATTTGTTAAATTTTCAATGATTATTTATTTTTCTAATCTTAGTTTTTACACTTTCCTCTTTAACCATCAAATCAGTATACCGATCTATTTTTCAGCCAGACATTCACAACATGTCTTCTTATTCGAGATTTGAAACTGATGTATATATATATATATATATATATATATATATATATATATATATATATATATGTATGTATGTATATATAATAAATTTAACGCAAGCAAGACAATAAAGCAGCTAAGACGCAAGGTGATACTGTGTATTAGAGAATACGAAACAAACAATATTAAGGATAGAAGAAAATAAGATAACAAGATTTAAGGAGACAAGGTAACGAATGACATTGCATTTAATTTTGGGAAGTCAAAATTGATTGGTAAGCCAGCAAGCGGAAGATATTTCCACAAGCGAGAAGTGGAGGAGAAGAAGCTGTTAGTATAGAACTTACGGTTGCATGCACCATTTCAAATGTAAAATAGTCACCCAATCCATTACCGCACTAAAATTAATAAAGATTTACTAACATATAGGTAATGTCATCAGAATAATTCCCATAAAAGAAAGGCTAAAGAGGAGCAGCATTAAGGCGGTGGGAAATTCACTGAAGATGTAATGCATGGTCAGGACCAGTATCATTGCAAATTATTCTTTAGATTTTAACAAGAATCTTGAAATATATATAGCAGGAGAACCAGACTAGATCTGGTAGGAATATTCAAAGTAAGGATGACTGGTAGACTTATAAATATGTAAGATAAGTTTTGTCGAGAAAAAATTGTATAGCTGGACACAGTGAACCAAAGACTTAGCAATTGATTCAATATATATTTTCGACTTCAGAGCAGAAAATTTAATCAAAGAAGGCGCAATTGAGGTTAGCATTAGGCATGCTGACGAGAGACAGGAAGTTGTCTCTCAGCCATATATATATATATATATATATATATATATATATATATATATATATATATATATATATATATATATATATTTAGGCAGCAATCCTTCCTTTATGCATGTTTCATTAAAAACGACAGACAAGGTACTACGGTTGAGCTTTTTATTTAATTTTTCTTGTGTTCTGACAAGAGCTTTCTTTTCTGGACAAAGGGGGTGTAAGAACTGTCCAAATGTTCTATATTTCCGAGCGCTTTCGGCTATATATATATATATATATATATATATGCAAAAAACAAGGAGTAATATAGCTCAGAAAAGGCATAAAAACCTGACTTCCATGAAATTCTCACCGTCTACAGTGAATAAGAGAATAGTGAGATAATGGCTGCTAAAAAGATTATGGCATTATTTTACCAATTTATATTGAGACTCATTGGTTATTAAGAGCTTTGTCTCGGGTTTTGAACAGGTATATGCGTTTGAATAAGAAAGATATATATATATATATATATATATATATATATTTACATATGTGTGTGTGTGTGTGTGTGTGTGTGTGTGTGTGTGTGTGTGTGTGTGTGTGTGTGTGTGAGCTTGGGCGCGTGTGGTGAGTTATAGTAGAGTAGCATGCTGTATGCGAAAAGAGGTGAGCCTGGGGTTTAGGAATCTCGCCAGATGAGAAAAGAGACAAAGTCGGTCACTTAGGCAACGAGAGAGAGAATGATGATAAGTTGTGGGTAACGAGAGAGAGAATGATGATAAGTTTTATAATGGTATTTACAACGCCAACTAGCTGGCAGCAAGTGAATTCCCCTGACAGACGAGGCAGGGTGTTCTCACAAGTATAATAATGCTTTAACTGAGAGAATATTATATACGTAGTGAGGACGAAAAAGAAAAAAAATAAGCCGATTACGATATTTAATCGCGAGAAAATAAGTAAAAGTAAAAAGTTTAAAAAAATTATAATTAAATCTAAGCATCCTTTAAAGATTCAAATTTACTTGATTTGGAATTGTAACTGGTGTTTCTTATATTTCGTTCTCCCATAACAACATATATAAGATTCCAACGAGAAAATCGTTATAACGATGAGGAAATTATCAGAAAGGCCAAAAAAACATAACGGAAATGTTATTTCCCATTTTGACAATCAGCAACACACAATGAATATGATAATAATTATATATCTATCTTTTGTCTATATTTCTGAGATGAGATACTGTAACTAATTACAAACTTTACATTGTTCGGAATGTTGTACTCATCTTTTGTGTTATATTCATCACGTTTGAGCCGTTGTACAATCCAACCTTCTTCAAATATTATAAGATGGAATTTCGAATCGAACACTGTACTTAGCCCACGTGGTTAAATTGTTATATATTTCCCAGGTCTATGCCTTTTCTTGATATTTCAGTCTCAATTAAATGCCTATAGTAACTGAACTCTCCAAATTTTTGTTCATCCCTACCAGATTTTGAACACACAACTCTTTGGGTCAAGTCACTGGATTAATTCAACCAACGTTATTATCCAATCGGCAATGTGTCCTCAAGGGGATGAAACTCCAAGTCGAGCAAACAGTGGGAGACTATTTATAAGTAATAACATATAGTTCATAGCCCTATTATTTTGCATCGAGTGCTATTTTTTTATACCAGATCTCAATATGCGATATCAGATATATATATATATATATATATATATATATATATATATATATATATATATATATATATATGTGTGTGTATGATTGTGTGTGTTTAGAAAGGGCTGAATAAAGAGATGTAATCAAACATATATGTATACGAATACATACACAGACAGTTGAGTAAATAACATTTTATTTCATCAATGATGCAGAAAAAACAGTGCTCAATGTAGTTAAACATGGATATAAAGTATATATTAATCATATATATGTGTAATTATATATATATATAATATATATATATATATATATATATATATACACACACATATATATATATATATATATATATATATATATATTGAATGAAATGGATTAAGTCCAAAATTATTCAATATATATTTGTTTATACGCTATTTTAATAGATAAAATTTTATTTAAGTAAATGCTTTGTTTTTGAGTAAACAATATTAAATACATTTACCGGTCTGAATGTTTGAGAAATTTCGCAAGAAATATGCATGCTCTGACAAGAATCGAATCTTTAGTCATATACGTAACAATTAACGGTTCCGTATAGGATCTCTTCATGTCTCTAGCAGATCGAATATTTTCTCCGAAATTTCTCGAACATCTAGGCATGTAAATGTTATCAATATTAACTAATTAAAAAAAACACAGCATTTAATTAAACAAATTTGTCTATTAAAATAACGTATAAAATATTACGCAAATATATGTGTACGGGCGTGTGTATATGTGTGTGTGTGTGTGGTTGGGTATTTATCTAAGAAAATCATTATTAAGTTCCTGGTGTTGAAACCGCGTAACTTTGTAAGGTCGTTATATATTTTAAGATAATATTTACAAATATTGTTCAAAGAACTCGATACCGAGCACTTCCTAAAATCTACTGGAAGTCAGCGATTTCTTAGTGGACATTATTTCGTCGTTGATTAATGCAAAAAGACTTAACTTCTGATATCAAAGTATATCTGCAAAAATATTAAGTTAGAACGAAGCTTATGTGTTTCATTAAATATTGTTTGTATAATTGCCGATATTGAACTTACTACAGAGTTGTTCTCCCATAACACGTTAACTCCAACTTATTTACTGATTGGTGTGCTTTGTTAGACATTAAATACCACACACACACACACACATATATATATATATATATATATATATATATATATATATATATATATATATATATATATATATATATATATATATATATATATATAGAGACGGAGCAATAAAGAGAACGAGAGTTTGTGCCGACATGAATATCAACGGTGCATGTTGTAGATCGCGCTGAACACCTGATATGTATGTGTGTGTGTGTGTGTGTGTGTGCGCGTGCATGCGTGTTAGTTAAGGCGCTAATACCATCAACCAAGAAACGAAGTGAAATCCTTCTTTTCCTCTTGTAAAAATATTGAGACATTTTGAAATACTTTTACGTGTGGGAAACAGCAAATAAATATACAGTTGAAAATCTAATTCAAATTGTTTAAATTCTCGCTATATTTGGGAACAAGGAAATATAAATATTTATATGTTAATTTCAAGCCCGCATATATCCCCCAACACACAATAATATATATATATATGTGTGTGTGTGTGTGTGTGTGTGTGTGTGTGTGTGTGTGGACATAGAAATGGAAAGGCAAATGGATTGAAAGAAACGAATATTGACATATTCATGAATATATATTCTTCAAGTAAATGTTACGTATATAAGAAAAATTTTCAATAAAAAATACAAAAGAAGTTTAGATTTAAAAGAAAAAAGTTAGAATAAAACAAATACAAATAAAATCAAACAGAAACAAAGAACGAAAGGGCGAGAAATATAAGAAAACATGAAAGGTTTTTCTCAATAAATCATTAATTAGATTGGTGAATAGGATATAGCCATTTTCCTGGCCACATCACACCCCACAAAGAGCGGAAAGTAAGCTATCTATCTATCTATCTATCTATCTATCTATCTATCTATCTATCTATCTATCTATACTCTGTTTACCAAAGTCTGCCTTTCCTCGGCTTGATCGATCAATTAACAGATCGATCAACTGACTAGTTTCTTCTGATCTGTTGGTGGTGTTGCCAAACGAACACACAGGGTAAGTGGGGAGAGGTATTTGAAAAATATATATGGATGAGTGTGTGTGTATGTATGTGTGCATAAGTGTGTTTGTATGCGCGTATGGGTGTGCTGTTTGTATGGCATGGGGTGTAGGTACGCGCCTTTTTGTATGTGATTGTCTGCTGATTTATGATGTCTGTTGCTTTGTGTGTACGTGCATGGGTGTGAGCCCCTGAGCTGTGTGTCCGTGCCGGTTCGTTTCTGTTTATTAACGCGTATGCATAACAAAATATGTGTGTGTATGTATGTGTGTGTGATGTGGTTGCGGACACGCTTCTCGGCCTGTGTCTGTTTTTTTTATGTCATATATACATACACACAGAGACACACAAATACACACACTAGTATGTATTTACATACATACGTACATATATATATATATATATATATATATATATATATATATATGTGTGTGTGTGTGTCTCTGTGTGCCTGTGTTTGTATATATATATATATATGTATATATATATATATATATATGTGTGTGTGTATGTATGTATGTGTGTGTCTGTGTGTGCCTGTGTTTGTATATATATATATATATATATGTGTGTGTGTGTGTGTGAATGTGTGTGTGTGACTGTGTACGTGTTTGTATGGATATATATATATATATATATATATATATATATATGTGTGTGTGTGTGTGTGTGTGTGTGTGTGTGGATCTGAATGGCAGTTTATGTGTGTATGCTTTGATTATATGTGTAAATATTCGCGTGCGCAGCAACGACTGACTGTGTGTGCTTGTGTTTGTGAGTGTGACTGTTGGTATTTGTGTGTGTGCTTGGCGAGATGAGAACCGCGCGAGATGATGAAAGTACATAAGAAAAGTGGGAAATTAGGAAGCCAAAAAGAGCAAAGATGAAAGGAAACCGAGCTGTAGATCAGTAGACGGGTGGGGGCATGGTGTCTAATTACAGTCTTCTATAAATATACACATACATACACATTTGTGCAAGTAGCACAAAACTCGCGACCGAATAGAGATTTTTAGAAATGTTTTTTTTTTTTACACGAAAGAATATATTCATATAAGTAAACACAAAAAATTCTTAATGCACAAACATTTATACATGTAACAGTGCATAAATTAATGAAACTCTGACATACATATATATGTTTGTGTGTGTGTTTGTGCGTGTGTATGTGTGCGTAATATATATATACATATATATATATATATATATATATATATATATATATATATATACACACACACATCTCTCTCTCTCTCTCTCTATATATATATATATATATATATATTATGCATAAAATATATATATACATTTATCCCATATGTAGGTATGAATCTGAGAAGAAAAGATATATATATATAAATATATATATATATATATATATATATATATATATATATATATAATAAAAAATGACTTAAACACTAATATTCCATGGTCATAATTTATTCCACTGGAATCGTAAATACGATCTAATTCAGAAAAAATATCTCCCTATGTGTATGTTTACCACTAATATTATATATATATATATATATATATATATATATATATATATATATATATATATATATATATATATATATATATATATATATATATGTGTGTACAGGGCGTAACGGCAAAATTGTTCAAATCATGTAACAGCGTATTGTCTATTCCCAAAATATTTAATATCTGAAATTACACTAAACTAATCATTTTTTTTAAGTTCAGATCTGATATTTAGCCATCTTGAAACAATTTTCATTAAGAACCACTGAAAACCCTTTGAATTATTCAGCTAGAAAGAGAACGGGTTAAAATCGTTTTGTGCCTTCCCAACAGAGCAATGGTGAGACGATAAAGATCATTCATTCCGTCAGTAACGGGACCAACATTCATAATCTGGCTTCCAACCTTATAGTCCATTCAAAAGCCATCAAGAGAACGGTGAATAATTTTAAAATACAGGAAACGGTAGTTAGGAAATCTGGATCCGGATAGCATAATTGGAAAAGGGATCATCATTTCAACGTAAAGCTAAGGAGATCAATTTGAAATGTTCCAAGTCACTCTGTCAGACGTATGGCACGTAAGAGAGAGATTTCACCTATGACAGTCCAAAAAGCAGTGAAAAACAGTTGAGAATGATATTGTACAAGTTTTTACTCCATGACAGATGTTATGCAGACCGAAGATCATCTTGAACAAGTTGTCAAATCCTGAAATAATATATACATATATGTGTGTGTGTGTGTGTGTGTGTGTGTGTGTGTGTGTGTGTACACACACACACACACACACACATATATATATATATATATATATATATATATATGAACTTAATTTCAATCATTCATTAGCTTCTGATCATTAGCTCTGATTAATTAATTATGAACATGTCATTTTCTTTTATGATACATTTAATCTCGATTATTCTGGTAAGCTTGGAGAGTAATTATACATACATATAGCTCAAAGTAAAAGCCAATAGTGTTGTAAAAATATTTGAAAATTTCAGTAAGATATCTTTAATCATTTCTAAGATATAATTGTTTAAAGACGACTGATATGATACTGAAAATAAGCTTTTTATTTAATTTTTCTTATGTTAGTATAAGAGATTTCTTGCCATGCACTTTCGAAGAGTGACGAACAATGTGATAGACTCCGATTACCTATAACATCAAGGAGATACTTTTCATAATTTCCAACCATGATGTGATTCGAACTCGCTTCTCATGGTCGGAAAGCCAACGGCCTCATCATCATCATCATCTCTCTGTCTGTCTGTCTCTCTGTCTGTCTCTCTATCTGTCTGTCTCTCTCTGTGTCTGTCTCTCTCTCTCTCTCTCTCTGCGAGTGGGTGTCCTGAAACATTTTCGGCCTGACTCACTTGCCAAAAATATGGGCTGTGTACGAAAATAGTATATTATTTATAGCCATTAGAAATGGGTGCGTGAAATGACATCCCGGACGTTTCGAGAAACAGACCAACGAGGTTTTACTTATTTCAAAGCAATATTAAATACTAATCACCTTCGAAGTAGGTCCCACCGACTTCAATAATCTTGTTGCAGCATTTTTGCTACATCATGAATGTCTCTTCGTAGATGTCCATATTGAAGCTGACAAGTGTCCTCGTCACAGCCCATTTTCTTAGAACACTTAAAAGTTTTCTTATAGAATCTCAGCAAAATGCTGCAAAATCATATGAAATGGTCATGGGTTCTTATAGATGCACGTGTTGTGGCATTCATCTTACATTTTCTTCGAGGTACTTGCAGAGTTTTCTATAAGTGTCTTGTTGGGAATGGTAGTCGTGAGTTTATTGATATCCCGTACATACCCGTTAAATACCAAAATGGAAGATAGCACTGTCGAATATCGTGTCCAGTTTCTTCGTCTCCGTGTCTACCAAAATAATCTTGGTGTGTTCTAGACTTTGGTAAAACAAAACACCTGGAAACGGTAAGCTTTTATGTGTGGAACATTTATACAGCAAGATCTATTTATTGGACAGCTCTAACACATTTCCTCATCAGTTATTGGCATACAACCATGTCACATTGAAACACAGGTTCTCGTACGATCAACATGAAGCAACGCCGAGCTTGATCAGTATCTATTTATTTGAACTCTTGGAAATAGAAGGAGCTGTAAGCTTGGATGTACTGATGGTGTAATGCATAACGGCTCGGAATTGGAACTTGGAGAGCCGAGTTCCAATTCCAGTCGGGTTTGTTTTATTTCCTCACGCGCAGTTATCCAAGGAAAATGTATGTATCCAAACCTTTTTTTTTCTGTGATTATGAATTAATTAGTAAATAAGGTGCAAAATGCTGTCAAACCGTAAAAAATCAAATCGATCTTATCATACCTTATCTGTCAATGATAACTCCAACATATCCCAAAAGAACTGAACTAACATAAAGTTTCAACAATATGACTAACCGTATAAATCCTCATGCGATATCAGCCACTACAAACGAGAAGGATATATTACTTATGTGAGTAGACGCCACAATGATACTGTCTCTTATAAGTTGCAAAATCTAATGTCTTGATGTAAGTATTTTGGGATGGTGTGTACGGCGATTGCAAAACAGGAGAGAATGCAATGCATGCAGAATAATTTTTGAGAGGTGGATTGGATTACAACTTTTCACTTTAGATACAATTCTTTTCAGTTACTGTCAATCACATTTTTTTCAGTACTTGTCGCTTCGCGCAGTGTTCCCGTGCCGCTGATCTATGTTAGGAATTCACATATTTCTGCTAGCTCCGCACTTCTGTTACTTGAGTCAAATCAAGAAAATTAAATTCCTCGAAAACAGGGTGTGTTATCTTTCATCGCCCAACAATAAAACCGCTGCAGCTCTAAAGAGATTCTTTGGTGGAAATGTGAAACCCTACAGCCTCGTCTCTAATGTTTTGGCAATTCAGTTTCTATTCGCGTGTTTACTGGCATTTAAATGTGGAAAAACTATGTATACACGTCTGCATATTACACAATACCCAGAGATAAACACTGCGTATTCGTATATATATATATATATATATATATATATATATATATATATATATATATATAAAGAAATATAGTTTTAAGGTGTGCTATATTTATGGGATAAAGTGCTCAATATCAGAGATAGAGCGTGTGTAAATATAAAAGAGAACATAGAAGTCAACACTTAGAGGCGACAGTCTGTTTCATGCTATATGCAATCGTCAGGCCACGTGTGCTGTTATTTTTCTCGGCTATTTATATATATACGGGTTAGTGGTGCATTGTGGGTATTCTATTATGGCGGTTATTTTTACCGGAAGTCGCTTTGTTCATTTATTTGGGTCAAGTTATATTGCTCGTTTTTATTTATTTTTTTATTTTATTTTATTTTATTCTATTTTATTTTTTTTTTGTTTCTTATTTTATTTATTTATTTATTAACGTAGTAAAAATTTGTTTATATCACGTATTTAACAGTTTTGTTTTGGTTTGAGAATTTAATTAAAGCTATTTGTTCAATTTTGGGGTTGGTTGTTGTAGTTCATTCTAACTATTATTTTTTTGGCGGGAACAGTTTTTTAATTTGGGATTGGTTTGCCTATTTATTTACTTGGATGAATTTAGGTCAATTTATTTTTATATTTTCTCTTTTTGGTTTTCGGTTTTTAAGCAACATAGTACTTATTTATTTATTTTATTTATTTATTTTATTTTTTATTATTATTATTATTGTATTTGTTTTTATTTTATTTTTTCCGTTTTTCATTTTTTAGGTTACGTAGTAAAAATTTATTTTCATGCCTGCATTTTGAGATGAGCTCGGATCTTTTATTTAATAATTTATTTTGGTCGGGGAAAGTAATGATAGCTATTTTTTTCCTCAAGCAAAGTTTGCAAGTTTTTTGATTGGTTGTTGTAGGCTGATGACTTTTTCCTTATCTTCCAAGATATTTTTGGTGTGATGTGCGTTTTGTTTTTATTTCCCAGATATACTTAGAAAGCATAGTACTGTTCGCATATTTACTATTTGTGAACGATGTTTTGTGTGTATAATTTCTTTGCTTTCAGGGTCCTTCAGTTACTCCTATGTATACTTTTTCTTCGTTATCTGGTGATTTTATCGTGGCTTGGTATATTACGTTGTTTTGTAGACAATTTCCGTTTAAGGGACATTCGTTCTTTATTCTGCAGTTGCACGTGGGTTTAATTTGTTCGTGTGGTTTGTTGATAATTTTCCTATTGTGCTTTTTTATTATTTGTGCCATGCTCTCTCGGTGCAGCTGTAGCTGATTTTTACTGTATTTTTGTTGAATATCTTGTGTAAGGTGCTTGATTCTGGGAAGTGTTTGTGTAAGAGTTTGAAGAATATTTTTCCTACGTTTGTTTTTACGTTCTTGCTGTACGGTGGGTTGAACCATATGATATTTCTTCTCCTGTTGGTCTTTTATGTATTCTGTGGTGAGTATGTGAGTATTGCTGGGAATCCGCTATCTTTTTAGGGGCCATTTCATAGTCTTTTTAGCTTTGTTAAATAGGGATTCATTGGAGGAATTGTCGGAGAGCCTGCGGTTAATCGATTTTGGTATCTGTTTGATTATAGAAGGCGGATGGTTGGAAGATGTGTGTATGTAGAATGGTTTATCGTTAGGTTTTCTGTATGATTTATATGTGCCTTCTCTTAGGTTGAAGGTCACATCTAGGAAATCTACTTCGTTTAGGTTAGTTTTTATATCTATGTCGAATCCGTTATTTTTAAAAATCTTTATTATTGCTTCTCTAGGTTTGTCTGTGTTTTGTTTGTTACAGTTTCTTAAGATTATGAGGCCGTCGTCCCTGTAGAGTCCTGTGTCATTTTTATCTATTATTTTGCTCAGTTCGTGTAGTAAGTAAATGCCTATGATTTCGCATGCCTCTGCACCGTCAAAGCTTCCCATTGCATCGTGTTTTTTAACATAAAATTCCATAAAAAAACAAGATGCATTCCAAAAAAAACTAAAAGCAGATATAACTAAAATAAACAATTCAGCAAGTGCATTTATCGCTGCTGACAAAACGAGAAATTTATACAAACTAAGCCCTCCTACACACAATAAATTACTCAAGAACAACATAACCAAAACATACAAAAAGGCACCCCAAACAACAGAACACGATATCAATAAGGAAGCTAAAACAATCGCCCAAAAATTAGACCTAGATGACCGAATAAATTGTATTAGCAAGGCACGAGCCTTTATCACACTAAAAGACCATAAAGAAAATTTCAAAACTAATCCTGCATGCAGACTCATAAACCCAGCCAAAAAGCGAACTAGGTAAAATAAGTAAAACAATACTAGAAAAATTAATTCTGAACTTAGGAAGAAATTAGGAGTAAACCAGTGGAAAAATACGAAAACAACTATTGACTGGTTCCACAACATAAATAACAAACAAAATTGCCAATTCCTACAATTAGACATAAAAAGAATTTTACCCATCTATAACAGAACGTATGCGAGATAAGGCCATCGACTTAGCTCAGGAACAAATAATAATAAAACCAAGCGAAATCAACATCATTAAGCACTCCCGTAAATCATTATTATTCCACAATGAAGAAGCATGGATAAAGAAAGATGGGATATTTGACACTACAATGGAAGCTTTGACGGTGCAGAGGCATGCGAAATCATAGGCATTTACTTACTACACGAACTGAGCAAAATAATAGATAAAAATGACACAGGACTCTACAGGGACGACGGCCTCATAATCTTAAGAAACTGTAACAAACAAAACACAGACAAACCTAGAAAGCAATAATAAAGATTTTTAAAAAATAACGGATTCGACATAGATATAAAAACTAACCTAAACGAAGTAGATTTCCTAGATGTGACCTTCAACCTAAGAGAAGGCACATATAAACCATACAGAAAACCTAACGATAAACCACTCTACATACACACATCTTCCAACCATCCGCCTTCTATAATCAAACAGATACCAAAAATCGATTAACCGCAGGCTCTCCGACAATTCCTCCAATGAATCCCTATTTAACAAAGCTAAAAAAGACTATGAAATGGCCCTAAAAGATAGCGGATTCCCAGCAATACTCACATACTCACCACAGAATACATAAAAGACCAACAGGAGAAAAAATATCATATGGTTCAACCCACCGTACAGCAAGAACGTAAAACAAACGTAGGAAAAATATTCTTCAAACTCTTACACGAACACTTCCTAGAATCAAGCACCTTACACAAGATATTCAACAAAAATACAGTAAAAATCAGCTACAGCTGCACCGAGAGCATGGCACAAATAATAAAAAAAGCACAATAGGAAAATTATCAACAAACCACACGAACAAATTAAACCCACGTGCAACTGCAGAATAAAGAACGAATGTCCCTTAAACGGAAATTGTCTACAAAACAACGTAATATACCAAGCCACGATAAAATCACCAGATAACGAAGAAAAGTATACATAGGAGTAACTGAAGGACCCTGAAAGCAAAGAAATTATACACACAAAACATCGTTCACAAATAGTAAATATGCGAACAGTACTATGCTTTCTAAGTATATCTGGGAAATAAAAAACAAAACGCACATCACACCAAAAATATCTTGGAAGATAAGGAAAAAGTCATCAGCCTACAACAACCAATCAAAAAACTGCAAACTTTTACTTGGAGGAAAAAATAGCTATCATTACTTTCCCCGACCAAAAAATTATTAAATAAAAGATCCGAGCTCATCTCAAAATGCAGGCATGAAAATAAATTTTTACTACGTAACCTAAAAAATGAAAAACGGAAAAAATAAAATAAAAACAAATACAATAATAATAATAAAAAAAAAAATAAATAAATAAAATAAATAAATAAGTACTATGTTGCTTAAAACCGAAAACCAAAAGAGAAAATATAAAATAAATTGACCTAAATTCATCCAAGTAAATAAATAGGCAAACCAATCCCAAATTAAAAACTGTTCCCGCCAAAAAAAATAATAGTTAGAATGAACTACAACAACCAACCCCAAAATTGAACAAATAGCTTTAATTAAATTCTCAAACCAAAACAAAACTGTTAAATACGTGATATAAACAAATTTTTACTACGTTAATAAATAAATAAATAAAATAAGAAACAAAAAAAAAAAAATAAAATAAAATAAAATAAAATAAAAAAATAAATAAAAACGAGCAATATAACTTGACCCAAATAAATGAACAAAGCGACTTCCGGTAAAAATAACCGCCATAATAGAATACCCACAATGCACCACTAACCCGTATATATATAAATAGCCGAGAAAAATAACAGCACACGTGGCCTGACGATTGCATATAGCATGAAACAGACTGTCGCCTCTAAGTGTTGACTTCTATGTTCACTTTTATATATATATATATATATATATATATATATATATATATATATATATATATATATAGAATCCAGGGAGAATTCAATGCCCAGGACAGAGTAATAATATAATAAAAAAGGCTCAAACACTAATATTACATGGTTATAATTTATTACATTGGAATCGTAATCACGATCCAATTAATCAAACCAACAAATGCAAAATTTTGTAGATCTGATGTATTGAATCGTGATTACGATTCCAATGTAATAAATTATAACCATGGAATATTAGTGTTTGGAAATTTCATTAACCAAAAATAATAAATGGAGAGTAAATATGATATTGGATTAATAATTTCCAAAGAAAAATGTAATTAAAATATATTCACAAGTACATATAAATGAGATATGGTGACACTTTTAAATACAATTTGCAAGTAATACACTAACAAGACCAATACACATTAAGTTTTCAGAATGTTATGGGGTCCATCCCTTTTTCATACAAGTGGACTCGGCCAGTGTGTACTTGAACTGCTGCCAGTGAATACCCGGCTATAACAGAGATACAATGATAGAGTGATACAGTGAGACAGTGAGAGAGTAAGAGTGGGAGGTAACCGCTTTGTAGGAGTCATAGTTGCGAGCACGTAGACTCAAAAGGAAGTCATACTTTGATACTGAATTTCCCAGACTGTATATATATTATTATTGCTGCTAACCGCATTTCTGGATCTACTAACCGTATTACCAATTGTATTATTACGTCAATACATGTATTTGCTATATTTCCTTCCTGCGTTTGTCATTCATTTTGAGACCGGATTTCATCTCGGAATCCACAGCACATAAGTTACATCGTTTGGTGTTATGAAAATTTAATAATACCGTGTCAAAGAAGGTCTTCTTTTAATGCCCTTTTTTTGTAAGTAACACACACCATTTAGTAGAGAAGGAAGAGTATGTTCGCTTAATATATACACATACGTTCCAAACAATGTAAATCCTTCCTTACAGCGCCACACACACACACACACACACACCACACACACACACACACACACACACAAACACACACACACACACATATATATATATATATATATATATATATATATATATATATATATATATATTAAAAATTATAACATATCCATGGTTTTCCATTCAACGTCATTTGATAAGACATTCAAATAGTCGAAAAAAAAAAACGGCAACATTTCTAGTGATTTTATAACATGTATATTTTATAATTTTAAATAAATATTATTAGTTTTCCTCAGCATTGAGCACTCTTTTAAGAATACTGTTTTTGGTTATTGGTTTTATTATCTACATACAAGGACTGTATATATATATATATATATATATATATATATATATATATATATATATATAATCATCCGCAGATAGATTGTTTCGATGTATCAGAGCTCTACAGTGCGGCTAGACGTCCGATTGCTTCAAGCCGTGATGGAAACCCAACTGATTTCTCATTAGTCAGATATCTTACCATTAGTTCATCGAATCACAGCAAAAAGGAAAGGAATTTTAACGTCTTTCTCTATACGTTATAGAACAGCGGCTGGAAGAACACACTTCAATTTACATGAAGATATATATTAATAAATATATTATCACATACCGATAGCACGACTCGGAGTTTCATGCACAAGGCAATCTTCAGGTGCTGAATATCGAATACATTTACGTAATTAAAATTTGAATCAAAATATATGATTAACTCAATGTTGATGCAGTTCATATATTATATAGGGATTGCAGTTTTTTTATTTAAAATAATATATTTAGCATTTAATTTAATTTAATTTAAGGATTTATACATACATATATATATTTATATATATAAAAATAAAGATAATTGAGAGTTGCGAATATTAATTTTATATAAAGAATAAAGGTTCTTTAAAAAAAATAAAAGAAAGTAAATCTTAGTCGACACAATAAGACTCCAAGAATTTCGCGTGTCACTGCAGAATAATATGCGCCCATAGCAATGTTAAATTCTGTTATTTCTTTTGGTTTACACATAACCGTTATGGAATAATATAGGTTTTGGAAACTGCTTTATGATTTTGATTTCGAAATCGCTATTGTTAATGTGGTGACTAAGATATATTTTCGACTTCAAGAACACAGGACTCTATAGAGATGACGGTGTAATTCTCCTCCGTTAGAGAATGTAGACCGATGGAGAAAGGAACTGATAAAATTTTCATGAGTTAAATATTGCCACAATCATTAATATTAAAGTGATCAACTTTCCCATTGTGACCTTAGTCTTGAATAAAAGTTTGGTATAACCACAGATCTCTCAGTAAAGAATAAATCGACCCCCATAAAATTCTACATAATTTAAATATATCAGTTCAAGTTAGATTATCTGCTATATTCAGAAATATTTGATAATAATAAAATTAAATATATAAATGTTTTAAAACTAAACAATAAGAAAGTAAATATAGGGTAATTAGAAAAAAATTAAAATAAACTGAAACAACTTAGGAGAAAAATATTATGATTTAACCAACGTTTTAATTGTAATGTTGAAATGAATATCGGAAGATTTTTCCTAAATTTAATTTATAAGCAATTTAATAATTCACCAATACCAATACTAAGATTTTTAACAAAATAATTTTAATATCAGATATATCTTTGTTAATGATATCGATAAATCTATATCCCAACGTAAAAATATTATATTAAACAAATACAAGTCCATCAAGAAAAATAAAGTTATTTAAAAAAAAATAAAGGCAATGGCCGAAAAAATAATATCTGTCCCTTAAACGGCCAATGGATGACTGATGTTGTATGGCAAACAAGCATCCATTCTGGTAACGATATCAAATTTTGGACTAACACACATTCCTTGGACATTTTGTTTCTACCATCATCCAATGACTTTAAGTAACGACAGATATATAAACAGCACTGCTCTCTCGAAACTTTCTGTCAATTATAAATTGCTGGAAATACACCCATTATTACAGGGGATATTGCAACTAAAACCAAATCTTAGAATGTGAAAAGCGATCAATTTAAGTTATCCCTTGTTGAAAAATAAGTTATTTTAAAACATTTAAATACACCGAGTTTGTTAACAAGAAAAATGAATTGATGGTTACATGTTTGTATAAAAATAAATATTTACTGAAATACGGTGATCAAGATTAACTTTTAATGTAAAATATGACATTGCAATTTGGTTTTATTTTTAAAGAACTAGTAATGTCCTTTATGCTTAATTACACTTAATGGTTTATGCTTAATTACACTTAATGCGTTATGAGTATATCAATTAACACACACATATAGATATAGATATATATGTATATATAAAAGTGAGCATTGAAGTCAACATTCAGAGGTGACAGGGTGTTTCATGCTAGAAGCAATCGTCAGCCGGACTAGCCACTGCGTCAAACATGAAAAAGTCTGTCGCATCTAAGTGTTGAGTTCAATGTTCACTTTTATATCTTGTATTTACATATGCACTATCAGTGATATTGAGCACTTTATCCCATAAATATTGCATACCTTAAAACTATATATATATATATATATATATATATATATATATATATATATATATATATATAGCACGCCTCGAAATATCATGCAAAACGCTATCTTATTAATATAGACTTAATATATAATTTATTAATATATGCTTAATATAAAATTTATATATATTTAATATACAATATGTTAATATTATTTGAACAATTATATATGTGACTGAGCAGGCGTCTGCAAAAGAATTAGATAGCAGCCCTAGTAGACGGGCATCCACGAATGCGAGTTGCCATTCACACACACACACACACACACACACATACACATTTTTTGTAAAACTGGTAAATATATCTTAAAATTTGATAGCAGGTTTCTGTTCATTTCTGCGTAACTTAGACGTCAATTTATACATCGCACACTGTATATCTATATGTGTGTGTATTTATATATATGTATGCATGTCTGTGCTTGTGTGTTTATGAAATATATTTCTGTAATTATTCTTAATTTAGACGACAATTTACCCATTAAACACTTTGTACCTGTTTGCGTGAATAAACGATGTATAAAATAAAAATAAAAGTGGAAAATGTTTTCTTTTGATGCCTTTCGTCCTAACTATCTATCTATTTCTATCTATTTACCTCTCGCTCTTTCTCTCTCTCTCTCTCCCCTATATATATATATATATATATATATATATATATATATTGTCATATGCCCCAGTCGACGAACGGGTCATAGGGCGACCATATGCCGACTAGGAGATATATATATATATATATATATATATATATATATATATATATATATATATATATATATATATATACACTCTTACACCTGTGGAGAGAGAGTGGACAATTGGTAAACAAAAAAAAAGTATTTTAAGACTACTGTTCCATTGGGATAATCGAACAGTAATCTTTCCCAGGTCCGCTTCGTTTTCAACACAAATACTGATCCACAATACAAGGAGGAACATAAGGCTTAGCGATTTGATACAATAATTTTAATATATACAAATGTGACGTCGTCCCCCGGTCGCAGCGTCGACTGTGTCGTTCGATCCCGGTCGCGGCGCCAATTGTGACGTCACGTGCTCCCCAGGCTCTGATATCCTGGTCACGGACAGCACCAACTGTGACGTCTTTGCCGCGGCGTCAGCTGTTCGCTCCTCGCTGCTCCAAACGTGACGTTCTAACCCTTTGGTTAGATTGATACCAGCCTCGTCGTTCCCAACCCGCTTCCAACGCCTGGTTACCAGGGTAACTGCACTGATCCCCAGTCTGCCTACCCACGTTGTGAATTGATCTTAGACAGACGAGATCAAACAGGGGTTGGGGCCGTAATGCTAGTTGAGTCTAACGGGGATGATAACACACAATTATGTATAAAAAAAAAATAAAATAAAAACTCACAAGGTCCAACGTATCAAAGAAAAAGGTAACAAACTTTTTATGTCTATTTGCTCGGTACATAGGACTATGTCTACTTCCCGACCCGTTCTGTGGATTGTGGCACGACGCTTTTACTAGGCAACTTTAAGGCTTCCAGTTGTCTGCTCTCTAAGAAATTTGTTTCGGTGTGTCTTTGGACGAAAGTCGAAAAAACTTATGTCTGTGGTCTGATTCTAAGTCGCTCTTCAAACTACTTGTTCTTGGTTGAAGAAGAGTCCAGAAGTGTGCGTGAATCTTGGTCAGCTATCTTGACGCGGTTTCAACACTGGGCGCTCATCTCTGCTTGTCGTCCACGGCTCAAAACTCTTTCGCCGTCCGCTGCTCGAACTCTAACTTCTTCTCTTCAGAGTCTGAATTACTGGTCACTCATCTCCGCCGTCGGTGCGCGAATTAACTTCTTCTCTTCGGCTTAGGTCGGACGAACTTCTTCACTTAGGCCAAACGAACTTCTTCACTTCGGCTTGGGTCGGACGAACTTCTTCACTTAGGCCAAACGAACTGGCCTCTCTTGCCCGCAAAGGGGCGAACGAACCTGGCCCGCCGTCCGCGGCTCAAACTGATTTCTGTCGGTTGGGGTTTCGCTTTTATTGACGCAGTCAAAACTGGGGTGGGTCTTTCGGCGCCAGGGGTTTCTCGATAATTCTAAATACGTATCCACCCTTCTTATTTCTGGTTAGGGATTTTCCATTTTCGGTAACTCACTCTCACTCCCACTTCCTTACTGTGCCTCAGAGGGGCGTATACCCGCTTCCCCGCTCCTTCGTATGAGCTCCTTACACTTCCACTTCTGACAAGGGCGTCGACCGATTCTCCTCGTGCGTCACGTGACCGCTCTCGGCCAATGAGGTCCTGGTCGGGTATCTTTCCTCCTCCTTCGTGTGTCATGTGACCGCTTTCGGCCAATGAGGTCCTGGACGGGTATCTTTCCTCCTCCTTCGTGTGTCATGTGATCTTATTTAGCCAATGACATCTTTAGTCGGGTGTGGACAATCTGTGGCTTTGTTTTGGGGAAAGAAACACCTTGCTTAAAAAACAAAAATATTAATTTAAATCGCCCTTATCATGAGCGACTGCGATGACACCTTCGGCTTTTTAACACGTGGTATTTGTCAAGCAGTTTATCGCTAATTGGATATGACCTAAGAAAGGGATTTCTCAGACCTGTTGGCGTTTTTTTGAATGAAATAAAAATATTTCATTTTCCTCCGGCCGAAGGTCCGATAATAAAAATCTTTATTCTCTCCCAAAAAATTTTTCAGCGACATCATCTTGTGTGGCTTTTTCCAATTCTGGAGATTGTCTGTTTTTTCGTATTAATGGTTTGCCTTCATATCCTTAGATACCCTTCCCCACCCACTTAGACTTTTACTATCATCCCAATGACACACTTTCAACTTGTTACTTATCAATATTTTTCATTGTCCCTAAACTTCGTTTCTTCAACCAATTGATAACAACTTCCATTTTCCCCAGATCTCGTTTAGATGCTTGACCTGGACATTTTTCGACACCTGTTATCTGTTAGCCGAGCGTGTGTGTGCTCGCTTATAACCTGTTTTCGTATTATTTTTTCTTTCTTTCTTCTTCGTTTTTTCTTTCCTTCTTCCAGATCGCTTGAACGTAAAGAAAGAATTATTCTTAAAACCCGAAATATTTTTCGGCCCTAAATAATTATTAAATGGTTGATAAACCGTAAAAAAAAAACAAATCATATATCTATGAATATTCCTTTTCAGCTCGTCAGGTATGCATGGTGCCACACAAATATACATATATCAAAATATAAAAGAACAGATAAGTATGAGTTAAACTATCCGACGACCAGATCTCGAACTTATTTGGGATATCAAATTCGCCGAACACCAAATGGATCCAACTGAACCCGAACATATAAAGTACAAGTATGAATTACTATGAATTGAATGCAGAAGCCAACGCACATGCATAAAAGAGATGGGATAGTAATTATAATTATTATTTTACATGTGGAAAGGTGTTTGCGAAACAAAACATAATATTCATGTGTGTGTGTGTGTGTATATCTTTTATACTACGGATCCAAAATATGATTATTTATCTTTTGTATTCAGTTCTCTCTTTTTTTTCTTTCTATATATATATCAATTTCCTTTCTTTTCTTTTCTCGGCACAAACACCATTTCATACACTGCCTGTCTGTAATAGAGGTATACACTTTCTTCCTCTCTTGTTTCGTCTTTTTCTTTCCTTCCTTTTTTTTCTGTAGACGGCTCGGTTTGCAACAGGGATGTAAACCTTCTTCTGAAAACAGCTCGACTTGTAACAGAGATGTACACTTTCTTCTTCTTTTTACAAGTTAGCTTATAACGGAGGTATACGCGCAGGTTGAATCATCAACATATATCTTTTCTAATACGTCTTCACATTGGGATTTTCGAACATGTTATTTCCTTATATTCCGGAGTTGCCTGGATAGAACTAGATAAGTCATCACTATCGAATGCATCTTATCTTTCCGTTCGTGAACCACTAGCATCTCGGCTTCGGTCTTGCCTTTTCAAAGTCCAGATAACAACTGATCCTCGAGTGAATCTTTGACTGTCACGTGTCTTAGTTTTTGGCGCGAATTCTTACGTACTTCCATCCCCTGTCTAGACAGTTTCCGTTACGGGTAATTGGGTCAGTCGACCTTTCGACCTGCCTTCCCAAAATGTCATAAGACTTCACGTAATCTTTATTTTGTTGCTAGGCGGAAATTAACCTTCATATGCGCGTCTAGGCTATCTGCTTTCAATGTCCGTCACAATATATATATATATATATATATATATATATATATATATTTCAGGCGATTTTGGTTTTACCGGCCAATGTCTGAGTTACATAGATAGTGTCGATTTTTGACGTAGGTGAAATTTTGATGGCTCTAGGGAGGTGAACCGAGCATATAGGAACCTTAGGAAATTAATTGAAAACTACACCATGTGTTGACCCAGGCTTTGTCAGTGAGGAAATTTGGGTAGACTGAACAGTTCGTATCCTGCCGTTTGTTCTAACACGAATCCTTAAGTTAGGTACCAAACTGTAACCAAATCATGAATCCTTTCATCCTAGTTGCTGTAGAATACGTATGAGAGGTATGTAGGTGTTGGCTAAACATGTTTATCAGCCGTCAGGATTAGTGATCTTCCTTATCAAACGGTTGTACTACGAATATAAATGAGTGTAACCAACGATTAGATTATAGCTTGACACTGATATATATATATATATGTATATATATATATATATATATATATATATATATATATATATATATATATATATATATATTATTATAGATACAAACATTTACGCACTGTTCATAATAAGCAATATTATCAACATTTACGGCCTGAATAAATGTGAAATTTCAAAGTGATCATGCGCTCAAGAATTGAACCTCTATGCTACAAGGAACCGTCATATACCTTGACGTGCTATACTATTTAGCTACAGTCAAAGCGTCTGGGTAGCAATGTCAACTTACTGCTTTTAAACTCGACCTTGCTAACTAGATGTTTCTCTGTATTTAAAGTTATAGCACATCATATGATGGTACCGAGCTGGATAAACTTTCGATTCCTATCGGAGTGCACGCCGGTAAAAGTTGTTAATAATGTTTATTATAAACAGTGCATTTACTTAAATGTTCCTATCTATAAATATAACCTAGAAATATATTACAAAAATGTCCATTTCTTAAGATATATATATATATATATATATATATATATATATATATATATTACAATGAATCATACAAAAATTAAATTAGTAAAGTTAATGATATAAAATGGCGAAATAACTTCGATAACAAAATTTTAAAGATACATTAACTAACTAATCACTTGAATAATGTTATAATCATTGTTTTTTTTTTAAATTATAAGCTATATATTGTTTTTCTTAAATACGCAAGCAGTTTTGACTGTACATACAGTCATCTTCAGGCATGGAAATTATTTTGTTCTTGTTAATATGTGTGTGTGTGTGTGTGTGTGTGTGTGTGTGTGTGTGTGTGTGTGTGTGTGTGTGTGTGTGTGTGTGGTGTAATTTAATTCCAGATTACAAACATTATATTTTTAAAAAGTCCCTACTATAGAGTAGATGTTACACGAATGCAATCATGTTTCAACACTCTATGTGTTTCTTCAGGTGGTGGTTTATTGGTAAAAAAGAAATCTTATGCCTGCAAAAAATTAATGACGAGAACCCCGTATGAATCTAGCGTATAAGCACCGTCTTTCGTTTTTTTAATCTGGATAGTTTACATTCTTATTTTATCTGATTGCGTTAAGAGCCAATTAAGTCTATAAACATGAGACCTTGTTAACAAAAGTTTGATTTTAAATAACTTATACACTCAACAAGAATCAAATACGAAAGTTAAAATCAAACTCATTATAGGTCAGACATCTGATTGCTTAATCGAAGTCGCTACATAGCATATTAAACATTTAGTTTTTCCCCTTCTAAATTTCCACTTCCTGTGGCAGTTTTGCTATTTTTAATCTATAGAATTCTCCAGTTGAACAAGACTGGCTGAAGAAGCACCTACATTGATGAAACATGACTGCATTTGTGTAGCGATTTATAACATATTCTTGTTATATATATATATATATATATATATATATATATATATATATATATATATATATATATATGAAAAGTGTATATAAATATAAATAAATATAAGTATGTATAATTATTTATATATTATATATGCGGTACTTATTAGAAAGCGCTCAGTATCAGAGATAGGGCTAACATATTTGGTTGGATAGATGTGAGTTTGTGATCCTGGGTTTCACGCTTTAGCGATCGCCAGAGTCACAAACTCACATCTATCCAATCAAATATATATATATATATATATATATACACACACACACACACACACACACACACACACACACACACATATATATATAAAATTGTCACCATTTTTTATTTATACTTTTGCGCATGCGCATTTTTTGCTTTTGATTTTATCGTCTGCTAGACTGCACAGTATAGTAGGGTTATTTGATCACCGCCTTCGAGAAAAAAAAAGCATCGTTAAATAATTTAGACGACAATTTATACATTGCGCACTTTATACATGTATGCATGGGTAAACGATATATAAAATTTTGTATATGAAGAAAAATTTAAGAGAAACTCTATTTCAAAGTGTAAAATGTTTTCGATTGATGCCTTTCACCCTTTAATACTGAAATGTTTTTTTTTACGTTAAATCGTTTCCACATTCGCACGAAGGAAATGGAACGCTAAGAATTTTTAATTTATTCTATTTTTTTTAAATGTATGTTTTGAGTATATAGTCTAGCTGATTTTATTTAATTGCTTTTGTCTTTTTCCTTTTGTCTTTTTTTATTTGTAAAGGAGGAAACATGTCACACGAAAACTTTTTTCGAATTTGTCCTAGATTTTACACTGTAATATATATATATATATATATATATATATATATATATATATATATATATACAAAAACAAATGACGTCACACATTATGAAATGGACAAAGTTCGACATTATTTTAAGACATTTTTAAATCTTGCTAACCGAATGCTCCTCTGTGGCCCAATCGGTTTAATGCACGTCATGCTATATGACGGCTCCGTATAGAATACAGCTTTGATTCTTATCGGAGGACGAATATTTTCTATGATACTGTTTATTATAAACAGAATATTTACTTAAATATTTGTATCTATAAAAAGAATGTATAAACATAAAAATGTCTTTGTCCATTTCATAATATGTGACGACAATTGGATGCGCCATGAGCAGATATGAATGTGCGTGAGGAAACCATGGAAGATTGTAGTTTAAATACAGTAGAATCAAACCTTGCTAACCGAATGCTCCTCTGTGGGCCAATCGGCAAGTAAGGCAATATCATTGTTCCGTATAAGATACAGGTTCGAATCCTCTCGGAGGACGAATCTTTTTGTATGAAAATTTCTAGGACATTTAGGCCGGTTAATGTTTTTTTAATACTGTTTATTATAAACAGAGCATTTACTGAAATTGTATCTATAAAAAAGAATGTTAAACATAAAAATGCCTTAATGTGCATGTGATTCGATGTTGCTAACGTGTTTCTACAATTTTCATCTGATTTCGACGTTTATTTTTGTTTTCTTATTTTTTTCATAGAAAATTCTTCATATATATATATATATATATATATATATATATATATATATATATATATAAAAAAAAGGCTTAAACACTAATATTCCATGGTCATAATTTATTCCATTGGAATCGTAAATACGATCCAAATCATCAGACCTACAAATTCAAAATGAAAACAGAAAAAATAACTCCGAAATCAAAAACGAATTTAGAGAAAGAGTAAGTATGAGGAGGAGGGACAGAGAGAATTCTAGGAGATGTGGGTGGGGTGGGGAATTTAAAAAAGAAGAGAAAAGAAAATCGACGGATGTCTAATGCATAAAGATACATTTCGTGGTGACATACATACATCACAGACAATTAGAAGTTAGGATAGGAAGTAGGGGGGAAAAAGAAAGAGAAGAGGTGGGGGAGAGAGATGGGACGAAGGAAAAAAAAAAAATTGTGTTTACTTAAAGGGCCGCTTTGTAATTGAGAAAATTAGTATAGACTCCAGGTTAGAATCAAATATAAATATATGAAGGTGAATATAAAGATTGTCTTATTTAGCAAGGACCAAATATTTCTATGTTTAAAACACATACTAATACACACAAAAAAAAAAAAAAAAAAAAAAAACAATACAAGTAGGTACATACACTTAGGCATGTACACACACACACACACCCAGACATACGTGTACATACACATGCACATACATACACACATACATATAAATATATATATATATATACATATACATACATACATATACATATATACATATATATATATATATATATATATATATATATATATATATATAAAAAATATGTTCACATATCCACACATACACATATTTATCTATATTCATATACACACACTTTTCACATACATATACCCCATGCATATATTCATACATACATACATACTTATACATACACAAACATATACATATACATACACATACATATATATACCCATATACATATATATACATATATATCCATATACATATATACATATACCCATACATACACACACATACACATACCCATATACATATACACACATACATATATACACACACACATACATATATACACACACACACACACATATACACATACATATACACATGCAAATACATACACACACTTTACACATGTATATATATACACATGCAAATACATACACCCCACACATGTATATATACACATACACACACATACACACACACATATAAACATGTATATACATAAGTACACATACACACCTATACATATACATACATAAACACCTCCATACGTACATATATACACACTTACATACATACACACATATACACATACATACATATACATACAAATATACACACACATATATATATACACATACATACATATAAACAGACACAGAGATATACACATATGTACATATATATAAAAAAGTTAAAACGCATATAAGTGACGATTCAAATATTTGCGCGTGTATGAAACAAAAAAAAATATTTCTATATATATATATATATATACATATATATATATATATATATACACATCTACATACATATACATGCATATACATACACATACATACATACATACATACATGCACACACATACACAAACATACACACACACACATATATATATATATATAAATACATAGCGCATCACATAAACGTGCACAAAGATACATTTAGAGATAAACATAATAGTCGTACAATTAAAATGTCATGCCCGATGTTATAGGACCGAGATGGAGCCGACATAAGTGACAACCTGTTACAAAACGGTGTTCAAGTTTGGAAACGTTTCTTATGTCTACATTTAGAGAATATCTCATTCCGAAGATTCAGCAGCTCATCTCGATTTTTATCTTTGATAATGAAGATTTTTTCCGCCATGCATAGATCACACCGATCGCGGAAGTTATTAGGTGTTCTGGCTCTAGATAGGAATCTCCATTTCAAAATTGGGTTTAATCCCTTATCCACCAGTTCCCAGTAGTGTTTGGATAAGGAAGTCTGTCTACTGAGGCATCTATATCTAAATGAGCGTCTATGGTTGTATAGACGCTGCTTCCAATCACCGGCGGATATACCTATGTATCTTTTTTTCTCGTTTATATTTCCCTCGAAAGATAGTTGCCTCGTATACTACATTTTCAGATTTGCATTTACCCCGATTGGACAATGGTCTTTATTCCTACAATTGCAGGTAGGGTTACTAGATTGAGTTCCATTACCGTGTTAGTTTCTAAGTATTCTGCAATTATGGGAAGATATGATTTTCTCTATATTTCTAACGCATGAGTAACTAATTTTTAGAGTTTTCCTATTGAAAATTTTACGTAGTGGATGCTTACTGTGGAAATGTTTATCAATTAATTTCAGAAAGAAACTTCCTATATCTATGTTAGAGAGTTTGCAATATGGTGGGTTGAACCATATTACCTTCCTTTTCCTGTTCTTAGTTTTGCTCTTATTCTGATTTACAAGTTCTCCATTAAAGCTTAATTCTTGTCTAAAACCACTATTTTTTAAGGCCTGATTGTATATAAATTTATTATCATTAAATATTTTCTGGCTAGAAGATAGCTTATTTATTCTCGTATTCACAGTTTTGGGGATGTGATCTATCACATGTTTAGGGTGGTTAGAGTGGACGTTGATGTATAGGGGTGTTTGATCAACTTTATGGAAGGGTTTAAAGGTATTATTCGATAGATTGAGTGTAATATCTAAAAAGTTGACTATTTTCAGGTTGGAAGATATTTCAATTTTAAGGTCTAAGTATTTGAAGGCCCTAATAATCTTCTTATGTAAGCTGGAAGTTAAGGGACCATTGCTATTTGGGACAATTGTGACGGTTGTCTCAGGGTTGATCCTGGTCACGGCACCACTTGTGACGGTTACACACCTGGCCCAGGGTCGGATCCTTTGGTTACGGCGCCAACGGTGACGTCGCTCCTCCTGGTCGCTCCTCCTGGGTCCAAGCGTGCCGCTCCAACCCCTTGGTCAGATGATCACCAGCCTCGCCTTTCCCGACTCGCTTCCAATACCTGGTCACTAAAGCAACTGTACCGATCTCCGGTCTGTCTACCCACGCTGTGTTTAGATCTTAGACAGACGGGACCAGCAGGGATTGGGGCCGATACAAGTTGAGTCCGACGGGGGTGGCAAAACACAAATAAAAGAGAAAATAAACTCACGAGACAAAAAGATTGCTGATGAAAAAATGGGTAACAACCCTTTATATCTTAATGTCCGCTACATAAAAACAAAATTGTTCTCATTTCCCGACCCGCTCTGTGGACTATGGCACCAAGCTTCTATCACACAACCTAAAGATTTCGAATTGCCTACTCTTTAGAATTGTGTATGTCGGAGTGTGGTTTGGTTCGACACTGGGGCTAATTTCTATCGATCATTCGCAGTTGATTCTTCTCTCCGACTTGAGTTGTATTTCTTCTTCTTCGTCGACTTAGGCTGGAAGTTCTCTTGTCTTCGACTTGGGTTGTATTTCTTCTTCTTCGTCGACTTAGGCTGGAAGTTCTCTTGTCTTCGACTTGGGCTGGAAGGATCTCTTGCCGCAACTCAGCCGCAACTCTCTGTCGTGGAGGTGATCTCTTCTCGCTGCCGTCCGGGGCTGAACTTCTGTCTTCGACTTGGGCTGGAAGGATTTCTTGTCTGAGGATTCTTTTGCCCGCAAAGGGGCGAGTGAATCGGGCCTGATGGCCGCGTTCAGGCTCTATCCCTGCCCGCGGTCCAGCTGCAACTCTCAACTCCAACTCCAACTGATTTCTGTCGACTGGGGTCCTGCTTTTATTGACGCCGCAACAAACTGGGGTGGGTCTGTCGGCGTCAGGGGTTTTCTCGATAATTCCAAAAGTCGCATTATTTTTGATTTCTCATTATCGCTATTGTTTTCACCCCTACTTCCTCATAGTGCTTTTGGTGGGAGGCGCATATCCATCTCTCGGTCTCTCGTATGTCAGGTGACCGCTTTCGACTAATGAGATTCTGATCGAGCATTTCTTTCTTTTCTTTTCCGCAGCCACGTGACCGTTTTCGGCTAATGGGATTCTGGTTGAGCATTTCTTTCTTTTTCTTTCTGCAGCCACGTGACCGTTTTCGGCTAATGAGATCCTGATTGGGCGTTTCCTGCAATCAATCAAGGCGGGATTATATCGTTCTTGTTCTAAAAAAAAAATCTAATTTTTCCTTTTTTTTTTTTTTCGCACGTACGAAAAATGACCATCTTGGCCTTCTCTCACCTGGACTTTGTCAAACAGCCCGCCGCTAATTAGACTTGACTTCAGAAAGGATCTTTTCCGCCTTCTTGGCGCCCTCTGTGAGCCAAAAGCAATTGTCCCTCTTTTTACCTCTTTGTTTTTCCTGATAGTCAAAAATCTTAATTATCTACATTGAAAATGTCTCCACTTTATTATTGTGGGGGTTCTAATTTTTAACAGGTCAGAGCCTGTATACCGTTCCACCGGTCACTCCCCTCAACCCAAAAGACACTTTTCTCTGATTAAGATTGTTTCATTTTTCCCAAAATTTCTCTTTATCCAAATTGATAAGGTGTCTTTCCATGCAAAAGTAGGCTAGGTGCTTTGACCGATATCTGGCTTCCATCAAGCGGCCCGTTTTGATATCATGTCTTTTTTTTCCTTTCTTTCTTCTTATTATTTCTAATTCTATTCTTCCAATTGTCTTTAAAAAAAAATTCGGTCAACATGCTAGCTAAGATATCTTTCTGACTCGTGTTTTTTGTTAATGACCTTTTTTTTTTTTTGTATTTCTCGACCTCTCTTTTCCCTTCCTTCTTCTTCCCTTAGGATCGTCCAAGTACAATCTTAGTGAATTATTTTCAACTCAATTATTTTCCGTTTTAAAAAAATCAACAACCTGTTTAGTAAACCGAATAAGAAAAAATTAAATCATATTTCTATGAATATTTCTAATAATGCAAGGTGCCACACAATGATTAAGCCGTCATCTCTATAAATTCCGACTTGGTTAAGGTCAACTATTCTACTCAAGGTGTCAAGAATATATATGCCCACCAGATCTGCAATTTGGGAAGAATCAAAGGCACCCATAGGTACATCGAAATTACCATTATTCTTTTTTATCCAAGTAGCGTCATTGTATGTAAGTATTGATCTTCTAGACGCTAAAATAATGTCCAGATCAATATCCGTTATTTTGGTAAATCCTTTAGCGAAATTGAGGCTATTAATTAATAGTTCCTCCGAAATGGAAGGGTAAAAATCCAAGATGTCAAATTGATGAAAGTGGCTTTATTCTTGTTAGTGATATTTCGAACCATTTAATCGTCTCCGCCGAGTCCTTCCAAATTTTAGCATGATATTTATCCAGGACACAAGATGTTATTTCCTTTAAGATACTCTTGGAAATTAATCCAAACTCAGATTTGGAGGGATTAATTAGACGGGACTGTAAGCTATTGACAAAGTTAGGCTTATGATCCTTGAAGAGAATGTATGCATCTTTCATACCAAATTTGCCCATTCTGTCAGCAACTCCACATTTGTTAGCAAATTTACAGATGTCTTCATTGATAGATGATAAGGTGTTATTGCCTTTGTCTTTTTATAAGAGCTAGTAATTTTGTCAGTGACGATTTTGTCATATTCAGCAGGTTTAATTTTATAGAAATTTTTTGGATTTGTCGGCTTTAATCCATAATTTATTAGATTTCATTATGTTGTTAAGGTCTCTACCAATTTTGGTTTGGAAGTAGTTGTGATAATTCTTGAACTTAATCCTTTTAATTAGATCAATCAAATCTCCTTCGAACGGTCCAAGTAGCTTGTTACACGGTGGAGTATTTTGGGATCTCAGGTTGTATGTTTCAGGATTTAGTTCATGATCATTTTTGGGATTACTGGAGAAATAGGTTTTCCACCTCATTCTAATAATAAGGTCGATGATCCTGTCTGTAAGGTAGACAGAGAAAAGATGCAATGAAGGGTAAGGGATGTTTTTTAATGAATAATCCGGAGTAAATTTCTCCATTTCCATTTTTATTATATCCTTACTCTGTCCTAGACATTGAGTTCTACCTGGATCCTTCCTCTTGGAAAAATTTTTTCTGAAAATATACATGTATGGAAATTTTTTTAGATATATTTTTCATATGTATGTATATTTTCCACTAATATTATCTATATATATATATATATATATATATACCTGTGTGTGAATGTGCATGTTTTATCTGTTAAATAACCAAAGTTTTATTGTTAATTTGTCTAATTTTAAGCGTCTAATTTTTTTCGGTGCTTTGCACATTGTACTAAAATGCAATAGCTTAATATGTTTACACTATTTTCCTTTTGATGTTTGAAGGCCAGTGCTCTCGGACTGTCCAAAAAACTTGTCTAATTTAGCCATTATATTGTTTATTTCCCGTGAATATGCATTTGTACAATCATTTGTTGTACAACTTACATTTGGACACATATATATATATATATATATATATATATATATATATATATATATATATATATATATATATATATATATATAAAAAGAGAAAAGAGAAAAAGAAAGTTAGCGGGTGAGATTATGCATGCCAGCTGTCTGTCTGTATTTGTACATGGAATAAATAGGCTGTATTATTGCATTTCCTTGTTCAATACTAACTGAATGCTTCATTTCCTTTAGGATATTTTTTTCATTTTAGGGATAGCTAGGATAGAAATGATATATTTACAAGACTATCTTTCTCGCACTATAAAACCATATTAATATCTGCTTTTCTATAAGTCAATGACCGTCCTGGGTAAGATAATAAACTACGTCCAACAGCAAAACCTCTGATCAGGAGGTTTTGAGGAGCATGGAACCACCTCTTCATTGCTGGTGTTCCCAGTCCGCGCGAGGTTATAGCACCTGTTTGAGTCCCAGCTATGGGCAAATATTTATCACCCAAACTTGTGTAAAAATAGGTTTAATACCAGAAATTATTTATAATAAAAAAGTTATTACTCGCAATAATACTTGAAGGAAAATTATTATTAGCAATACTTAAAAAATACGAATAATACAAACAACTATATATTCCTAAGAAGTTGGATTGTATTAAAAAATATGAGTAATTGAAAAATGGTTCAAATATATATGTATACATACACACCTTTTTTCCAAACTATCTCGATTTCAAAAAAAATTGTTGGCATTAAATGACATACTGAGGTTGATATGCCTTATAACAAAACAACCAACAACCAAATCTATATGTCAAGGACTACTTTGTGTAGACAGGAAAATATGCACACAATCTATATATGAATAGCATTAACATTGAGTTAACAGTATTTCTTAATTACTTCTACCAAGATAATTGTTCTGCTGTTCTCTGCCATATCTAAACTGCACGGTGTTTTAATTACAATCTTCGGTTTGTTCTTTTCTTCGTCATCTTTTTTTTTTTACTATATACACATAAAGCATATAGCGAACTAAGAAGATAAACTTCACTCCAAAGAGCTCGGTGTTATAGATTTGTATTGCTTTTTCAAATTTGTTCTTGAGCCGTTTCTTTCTTGTATCAATTTTTCGCACCCGTACATCATACCTGGAATCACAAAAACATTCCGAATGCACTTTTATTAGTAAAAGGATGATTCCATATTGCAAATTAAAAAGCGAAGATATTAAAATCGAACAAATACAAAAATGTATATATCTGAGAATTGTTCTCCAGAGTACGATATTGGGATAGTCAAAGATGAATACCAAAGCGGTGGAGTAATGGATAGCGGCTCTGATTGATGAATCGAAGAGCCGAGTTCGAATTCCAGTCAAATCCATCAGATTCACTTATGTGCTAATACCCTTGGCAATGGTATGAATCCTCTTCTTCTCCGCCCCCACCAGCTATGGGTAAATAGCAGGACAGACCGGGATGCCTTGGATAGCAACTGGTCTACCGTAGAAAAATATGTCAACCTACTGCGGGGAAAAATCTAGCTCGTCAGTCATGTATCTAAAGATACATGATCGCCTAAGTGTGTGTCACGCATGGCACATAACTGACTAATACAGAGTATTAAAAAGAAGAAATAACCGCGTTGGAAACAAAGAAAAGTGTACTAAAATGTTACGCGATATCTATCCTTCTCTATTGCAGCGAATGCTGAGCAGTCTCATTAAAGATGTCGAAGAGACTTGAAGTAAAAAGATGTGGTTTTAATGAAAGATGCTTAGGACTCTATGGAGTGAACATGTGAACAACGACGTGCTTTTAGAGAAAATAGAATCAAAAAGGAACCTTATAGTTAACCTAAGGAAAATTCTGATACGCGCAGCACAGAATGAGGGAAAGAGGAGCAGAGGAAAACAGCGCGTAATATACTTGTTGAGCCTGAGTGAAAAGATGGTAGAAAGCGTTTTGGGAAAAATAACATGACAAACGTATTAAGAGCTTCCAGGGGCAGGAATATGGGGTTGATAATGATCACCGAATTCCTGAAGTGATACTGCACATAAACGATGAATAGAATCTTGAGGAACTTTGGTGTAAATTCATAGAATCGACCGCTAAAAGTAGAAACAAAAAGACACTATTATTTAACATCAGATAGAGACAATTGAAATTTCTAGTGGATATAAGGAAGAAAGAACTCTTAGAAAAATTGATACTCACAGGATAGACTAAAGACAAGAGGGACAGTGATAATGGATGAAATACTTAGTGAGCATAAGTGAATGGAAATCGGAACAGAGTTCAGAAGTAACAAAAAGAATAAAAAAATACTAAGAGGTACAAATTACAGGAATTTGTGAAGAGCCATGACTGTTTATGTCCTGAGAGAACATGGCACATACTTCGGATTTAAGCATGTAGCCATTGCAAATTTCCCTAAGTGAATTTATTTATTAAATCTTTATCAACTATTCATTATACATTTTCAAAAAGGTTCTGTAAAAATTTTGCCGACTGTCACTAAATGCATTCTTGTAATTCTGCGATTTTTTCCTCAAATTTCATAATTATTTACCGAGAAAGTGTAGGGGGATCGAACTTCATATCTTTTTCATACTGACATCTTCATTATGTTTGTATTACAACTTCATTTTTTACTTGTCTTGCTCTCTCCCCATATATATATATATATATATATATATATATATATAGGTATTTACTTGACTCCCACAAAGTCAAGATGTGACACAAGGTCGTTATATATGTAAAGAGGCATATCTTAACATCTCTCCCCATATATATATATATATATATATATATATATATATATATATGTGTGTGTGTGTGTGTGTGTGTGTGTGTGTGTGTGTGTGTTGTTAGATATGCCTCATTACATAATTTAAACGTGTTTTTGCCTGTTTATTTTTAATAGGATTCTCTCGTAATTATGGACAAATTTCTTAGTAACCTTATTAAAAGAATAACAAAAATTTCCATGTTGATGCATATTCATTTTATGCCTAATACTTCCGTCAACAGTCTTGTTTTTTTTTCTAAGACAAAAAAGCAAGTCTCTGATGACGACTTATATTATCATGATATATATATATATATATATATATATATATATATATATATATATATATATATATATATATATATATATATATATATATATATATAGCACTCAACTTCTCCTTTTGTCTCTGTCTTTCTCTCTCTATATATATATATATACACACACACACACATATATATATATATATATATATATATATATATATATATATATATATATATATATATATATATATATATATGTGTGTGTGTGTGTGTGTGTGTGTGTGCAAACACCCACACACGAGTAATATTTATTGATGATTTTCAATAACCACTTGAAATAAGGCTAGGTACAAAGAATTGCACATGTCGAAACATGCATCTATACAATGGAAACATTCCAATTTTGCAGACTTGTTTCTCGAAATACTTATGCATTTCACGTGTGAATGTGCAATTTAAAGCCAGTTTAATGTCGGCATCGAGTACAGACCAGTTACCAGGTAATTGTTTTATAAAAGCAAAACCTCACAAAGGAATTTGATAAGAATCAGAATGTTCAGACAATATGACCTATTTATTAATTACTGGTATCAGCATTTCCTGTGCGTGAGAACTTGTGGAAAATAAAAGATACCAACGATGGAAATACTGTTTTGGTTGCTCGAGAGATTTGATTAAATTTTCTTATTCCCCCCCCCCACGTTAAATGTGATTGTGCTTTGGGCTTAAAATGGGCTCAGGTTAATAATCGAAGAGGCTACTATTGTTAACCACTCATCTGTTGTGCTCCATCACAAAGATCATATTTTTCGAAACTCTAGTGTTATCTGGGCATTCTATGCATCTTTCGTTTTTATTTGAAGATAGAGCTAAACCTGTCTCCATCAGAAATTATCGGATTCTTCGGCAGAATTAAAAACAAAAGCAGCTTTGAACCCTGCACGCCCCCACAATTAGCGGTAATTGTAGCATATTAAACAACTAGAGACTTTCATATTATTCCATTTTTTCTACATGCCGTGTCCTCTAATATTTGTTGTGAATATAAAATTATCCAAGTAATCTTTTCTCCTTATGTGTCCAATAAATTTCAAATGTCTCTAGGAATTTAAATACAAGTGTCTCTTTCGTTCCAGTTTTCCTGAAAACATACACATTGAGTATACTTCGGACGAAGCACATGTCTTTTGTCACATGACTCATCTTAATCTGTGAGGAATTTTTTTTTTTTAGACAGCCTCCTTTAGCGATGGTTATTCGGGAAGTAACCGACCGTTTTACTATCGTGGGTTTTGTTTATAAAATATCTATTAATAACGGATTATATAGTTGCGTGTGCCTTTGTACTGGTAATGCAACGTTAACTGTTTCCTTGTTTCCTCGTAAGGAAAACTTCTGCATTCATTATCCGGGCATCCACCGCTGTTCTCAGGTGAAATTTAATTTACATAAATTTTCTTTTCAAACAATTCTTAAGGAATATTGACTGCTCAAGTCCAGTTGCTGTTATCGCTCTTTCCATTATTGACAGAGACGTAATTCCTAACTATATATTTGAAGTAGAGTGAAATGTCATCATCTTGATTATTTCATCTTTTTCTCTTTCAGTTGCATGTCATATTCGTTTTAGTTGTTACACGTGTTGAAATTCCTCAAATGATGCCGTTTCTGTCAATCGGCACAGATTTTGTTTTGTTTGTAATTCTGGAGAGCAATTTTTCTAAAAAGAGTATTCGCCAAGATCCACACATTTTAACTATTGACATGAGAAGTGGTTGTCTTTAGAAAGTTTAGATATTTCTGAACAGTTCTTGAATAAGCATGGCATCTATACGAACGTCTCAGTCTGACGAAACTATATACGACCTTAAATCAAGGATTCAGATTAATGTTTTTGTTTTGTAGTAATTTGCTGTGTTGTGAGAAAACAACCTCTAGAGCTGACTCTACAGTGTTCAATTACATTATCTCTCGTACAGAATGTTTCCTTATAAGGAAAATTGTAATATTATACATATCATTAACATACTGAATTAACATAAACAAGAAAAGCAACCTAACATTTTCAGGAAATTCAGCTTAACTTTCTCGCGAATATATGTAACTTTGCGGATATCGCTAGGATTGTTGTAAGCTTTGGAACTTCTAGTAGTGATATCTGCAAACTGTGCCAAGAAGAAAATTTAATAATAATAGCATTTCGATACCCGAAAATCTACTAAATGAAACATCTGAAATAATTTCTCGCGGCATACACACTAAAAAATACTTTTTCATTCCATATGAATCAGGATGAAAGTATGTACATTTTATTTACTCCACGCCCAATACAATTTCAATACGCTTGCTTTGCTCTTCCCTTTCTATTACACTTAAAGTTGTGCGTTTACGAAATCATTTGGCTTATATGGCCTGAGGATATCGAAAGCTTGAAACCAAAGTAGTGTGATCTGCCTGATATATATATATATATATATATATATATATATATATATATATATATATATATATATATATGTGTGTGTGTGTGTGTGTGTGTGAGTGTGTGTTTTTGTTTTTTGTATATATGTATATATATATATAGAGAGAGAGAGAGTTAGAGAGAGAGAAAGAGACAGAGAGAAAGACAAACAGATAGATAGATAAGTAAAGATATATGATATATAATGAATTCAATCTATATTGAATACACACACAGAGACAGAGACACACACACAGACACCTCCCATATATATATATATATATATATATATATATATATATATATATATATATATATATATATATATATATATATATATATATATATATATATATATATATATGTGTGTGTGTGTGTGTGTGTGTGTGTATTTGTGTGTGTATATGGTTTATGAATTCTATCTATGGTGAAAGTGATATTTGCCAAAAGAAACGGCTAAATAAAGAAAATGCTCAATACAATTTTCAAAAAAGATTTAGTGTAATTTAAAATATAAAATATTGAAATAATTACCTCTATGCTACCACGATTTCTACCAGAATAGATTCATGAAATGCCCGATGAAACATACTGGCAGAAACCGTGGTAGCATAAATGTCGATATTTCCAATCTTTATATGTCTCACACAAAACACACACACACACACACACACACACACACACACACACACACACACACACACACACACACACACATATATATATATATATATATATATATATATATATATATATATATGGAGAGAGAGAGAGAGAAAGAGAGTGAGATAGAGAGAGCAAGAGAGAGATACCACCGTGTATGAGAGAGAGAGACCGTGTGTGAGAGATAGATTAACAGATAAATGCATAAAAAGTGGATGATAGATGTGGGTATTATGTTTGTCTAAGTGCTTATGATTGAGAGGAAATTTGCCTATATTTACACAGGCGGAATTGGATTGAATGAATACAAATTCTAAAATTAGTCGATAGGTTATTTATTGCCGTTTGTATAAGCGTGCAATATTGTATGGAAAATACGCCGTTTGCTGAGTGTGTTTGCCCACGTGATATAATAGTATAAAAGAGAATACTGGTAAGAAAGAATTTCAAAATATATCCAATAAATAGCACCATAAATAATCCAGTAAGAGCAATATGTTCATGGTCATCAATTTACTTTGAAAATGATTCAATTTAAAGCAAAAGAAATCGAAGCAGATGAACATAAATGAAGCAGTTTCGACGAGTAGGAATGTAGAAAAAGTTTAACGTTCTAGTGGGAATGACGATCAAGCAGCAAATATGCTTTATAAAAAGAATGAATAATTATATAACTTTAAAGATAAAACAAAGAAGAAATAAAAAAAACATCGTAACGAGGTGGAAGAAAGATAAACTAATAGAAAAGAAGGTTCAAAGAAGCAGAAAAAATAGATGTAAAAAAATAAAAAAAGAGATACTGACGTTGAAAAAGAGGCGTTAGAAACGGGTTGGTGAGACTGAGTAGATATTAAATAAATTTAATAAGACTTAAGCGGATATCAAGGATAAATGCCTGGAAAGAAGAAAAATGGGAAGTTGGTGGCGTAATATATATATATAGGTGGATGCGTTAGAGGACTAAAGATTCAAAAGAAAGTAAAATGCGCATTCAGGAGGAAATCACATCTGATAAAATCCACATAAGATCCATTGAAATAAACATATATCATTTTCAGAAAATCGATGATCAATAACTGTAATTACATGCATCTGTGAATGCATCAAAATAAATTATATATACAAAATTATATGATCAAATACTCAAAGCACACTAACAGAAGGAAAAGCGATGTGCATGAATATATATGCATACAAAGCATTATATATATATATATATATATATATATATATATATATATATATATATATATATATAATTATGCACGTGGTTAGAATGTTTCCTTAATGACCATGAGACCTGGGTTCGAATCCTGATGTGATCTGTCTGGAGGAGGAGACGATCCCATCGTGCGGCGCCTTTGGAAAGTGCCTGAAAACCATACCACCTAGAAGACCCGAGCATTATGAACACATTCTGCTAGCACAAATTCACAAGTCATCGTGACCGAGCGGTTGACTGTGCTGGACTCGTTCAGATTGCTGATCACGCTAGATAATACGCTCTCTCCTGAAACTGCAAGGAAGATCTGCTCAGCATAGTTGCTGTATAAAGTCGGCTCTGTCTGAGCTTGCATGTTAGCCTGTGTTTGAATTAGGGATTGGCTATATAGTGATACAATTATATAAGTAATAACTCTAAACCTAATATATATATATATATATATATATATATATATATATATATATATATATATATATATATATATATTAATAAAAAGGCTTAAACACTAATATCCCATGGTCATAATTTATTCCATTGAATCGTAAATACGATCCAATTCATCAGACTTACAAATTCAAAAAGAAAACAGAAAAAAACAATTCCGGAAATAAAAAAAATTTAGAGAGAGTAAGTATGAGAGTGTGGGATGGATGTTAGAGCTAAAGAGAGGGGTAACAGACGAGAGAAGGTGGTAGATTAAACCTTAACAGAGAGAAGTTTAGAGAGGTGAGTGGAAGAGGTTTAAGTGAGAGAAACATGAATACTGTCGAACGTCTAATACATTAAAGATACATTTCGTGGTGACATACACACGCCATAGACGATGTAATGTTAAAGATCAGAATAAGAGGGTGGGAGAGGAAAAGAAAAGAAAAGAAAAGAAAAGAAGCACTCTTTTTAAACTTATTCCCCCTTTTTTTAAGGTTCTTGAATGGACTTTTAAGATGGAAGCCGGAGAATGAATGTTGGTACCATTACCGAAGGCCTGGATGATATTTTTTCCTCACACCATTGCTTACTTTGGAAGAAACTGGCCTGACATAAAACAATTTTAACCAGTTCACTTTATAACTGCATAATTCAATGTGTTTTTCATTGTTTCTTACGACAAATTGTGGATGGCTAAATGTATTATTATTATGAAAAACTGTAAAAAAAAAATTGAATTAGTTTAGTATTTATTTCCCATTTTATAAAATTTGTGCGATGTGAAATTATGCTGTTTCCCGACTTGTAAAATTTTGTATTTACACCGGCGTACACACATACACACACACGCTCGCGCGCGCACGCACGCATATATATATATATATATATATATATATATATATATATATAGAGAGAGAGAGAGAGAGAGAAAGAGAAAAAGAGAGAGAGAGAAAGAGGGAGAGATAGAGATCGGGCAGACATAATCACTATGACTAACACTTTTCCAGTTGCTATTTTATAGGTTTTTATAATACATAGATAATCTCCAATAGTTTCATCATCTTTCAACAATTTAGAATGTCAGCATTTGTTATAATCTCTTTTCTTTCTTACATTCTTTTGTTTCAGTCGCATACTTTTCTTGCGTAATTCTAAGTTTCTATTAGATCTTCTCTTCTTCTTTGTCTTCTTCTCGCCTTTCTCCTCCTCATCTTCCTTTTTCTTCTTCTTCTCCTTCGTCATATTTTTTCTTTTCTCCTTCTTCTTTTCTTTCTTTTCATAATTCTTGTCCTCATCCTCCTCCTCGTCCTCCTCTCTTCTTCATCTTCTTCTTCTTGTCATCCTCCCACTTTTCTTCTACTTCTCCTTCTTCTGTTTTATTCTTTCATTTATCGTCGTCGTCCGCCTTCTCCTCCATTCCATATTCCTCGTCCTCCTCCTCCTCTTTCTTCTTCTTCTTCTTCTTCTTCTTCTTATTATTATTATTATTATTATTATTATTCTGCTGCTGCTTCTTCTTTATTTTTTATTTTCTCATCGTCCTCCACCAACCACTACTTCTACTACTACTACTACCAGTCCTCCTCCCCCTTTTCTCCCCCTTCTTTTCTTCTAAATTATTAAATCTGTTACTTTGGAATTTGAAGTTTCACTCTTATTATCACTCTCTTAACTTTTCCTTCATCACTTTTATTTACCTTTTAATTTACTTGTTTCCTTCCTTTACCTTTTCTCTATTTTTCTTGCTCGACTACAAATATTATCATTTAATCGCATTTGTCTGTTTTTTTGGTTTTTGTTTTTTCTATTTTTAATCCATTTCATATCTGTTAATACTCCTTCAACGTGCTTGCTATTATTAATTCTGTTACTTTTATCTTGTTTTTTAATTTCGTTTTCATCTTTTCCTCTACAATACTCACATTTTTTTTTCATTACTTCACCCTTATCGTTCAAGAGCCAATTTCTCGTCGTTTTCCCCCGCTAGCTCTCTTTTCACTTCCTTATCATTTTGATTACTCTGCATTCTGTGTTTATAGTCTTGGCCTGGAACTAATTTAGTTAATTATGCCGAGAAAGTTGCGCAATGACGTTTGCTGGATTTACTGCAATTCATCCAATGTTTACACGTTTAACTCAAAGGTGGAAGATGAGACAGGGATTAGAAAAAAAATAACACTTCGCACCAAAACATATGCTACTTTCTTCTTTATTTGTAGTTATATGTTTTTTTCATATGTATTGATTGAATTTATATGCACTTTAGAAATTGAAATTACTGCGTTTTTCTATACCTATGCTATTCTATTAATATTCATATTGTTGTATTTTGCTTATTAAAAAGCCGAAGGGTAATTTCTCTCTATCATTTGTGTCGGATGCAGATGTATATAAGTTCGTGATTCGAATGTCACTTTGACTTTAGTGTGTACTTAGATGGATTCTTCCTTCAATATTAGAAGAAACAATGGTGCTTCCAACTAAGAGTGTCCCAGGCAGCCTCATTCTAAAAAGTTTGATATTCAATGTTAGGAATTTACAGTGAGTTAACCAGCACGTTGGTACATCATAGATTGCTCAATTGTCTTCCGTTTGCCCGGGAAAAGAGACAAACAGTAAGAAACGAGACGTCGATCTTCGCGATCTCCTGACACCTACCTTGACCGCAGAAAAGAAGGTTGTAATTGTCTCGTCCAGCATTACAGGCTGGAATATTCTACCAGATGTTACCGTATAACTTTGAGACTACACTCCGCGAATCTATCAATTGCCCACATCAAAAACGTTATGGCAATATAGAAGTTTGAGAGAGTATCATTTAATGGAAAAGTATGATACGAAGCCCTAGACAAGGGGATCTATATGGCCAAACTTGGTAAACACCGCCAGTCAAAGAGTAGACACACAACAGTCGTATGCGCCGGCTATATCAGTCCTTACAGGTGAAAGCAAATATGCAACCTCTGATCTTGAAGATGAATGATCGGGCTGAAAGAGAATTTTTCTACCACCATAACAATGTTGTCAGGCTTGTGGCCACTGCACGTTGAAACACCGATTCTCGTACGATCACCGAAGTTAATCAAAGTCGATCGTGATCAGTATATAGATGGATGACCGCTTGGGAATACCAAGTGCCACAAGCCTAGATGTGTGCATGGTGTGATTGATAACGGCTGATAATTGCAAATCTCAGAGCTGTTTAATCCCAACTATATTCGTTTTATTTACTTATAATATACTCTTGAAAAGATGTGAGACCACCTCTTCTCTCACCAGCTATGGGTTAATTAGTAGAACTTGTATAAATAAAAATCAGTATTGTCTATCCCCCGCCCGACATAAGAATAAAGTTCTTAAAATCCAAAAATATTTCCGAGCTGTAAATATCCTGCAACAGGTTTATAAACCCTCAAAATAAATACATCAATCAACTACCTCTCATCCGAAAAATCTCATCTTTACTACCACGATTGGGAGAACTTCCGGGACTATGTTTTCGAATGATGTGACAAATTCCTACACTAATTATAATACAGCCCACCTCTTTTGCAGCCGAACCTTGCCCTGTCCTCCCTACAACCATTCATCACACGTGATACTCTATCTCCCTATTTGAACACCCATAAAAATATTATAAAAATCAATCCATAAGGAATGAAATATTTCCATAGTATGAAAGAATTGTTCCGTTTTAATTCGGTTGATGTCAAAAAAATAAATCTCTATTGACATATGTAAAGGTAATTGCTATTTTAGCTATTTCCCCTTAAGGAAACGTTTTAAATTTATTGACCGAACAGCCTGTTACTATCGTTTAATATTTTAAAATTTTTCTATTAATTACAGGAAAATAGTTTTATCTACTCAATTGTTATCGCTCGTTCCAGTATTGATGAGGTGTTCTTTTTATCATTTTCCTAGTTGTAGTGTGGTACGTCAATTTTCTTGTCGACTTACTAGTTTCTACTGTTGGAAATCCTGAAGTTATGTGACCTATTTTATTTAGTACAGTACTTTGTGATTTTGTAATTTCAACTTAAGAAATACGAAGAAAGATAATCCTCTCTAAAGCATACAAATTTCATCTACTCGAAGCTATTTTTATTATTGATTTGGTAAAGCGGTTTTTTTTCAGCTGACATTTTAGACATTTCCAAACGTGTTGCTTGCTATGCTTGAAATCCATATGAAAGCCTCGTTTTCACGAGGTTAGTTTGAAATGCGAGTAACACGCTTAAAGGTCAGTCCCAATTTCTTGTAGCTGTAGCCCGAAGAAAATTATCGGAGTACCAACAAATTTCGCTCCCAGCGGATATATTTGATTATAGTGAGGTATTGGTGTATAAACACAACAAAGTTTGTGTAAATTCAAGGAAGTGTGCAAATCATTCAAAATGTCCTTCCGCTGTATGGCTACCCAATCAGTAGTTGAAACATTTTTTTTTCGATGGAATTGGTATAATATATGCATTAATTTCTTTATAGGGCAAGTATATTTACAATCACGTGGAGGCGCGGTGGAGTTATGGATAACGGCTCGGATTGAGGAATCGGAGAGCCGAGTTCTAATTCCAGTCCAATCCATTACATTCACTTACCTGCTAATACCCTTGGGAAAGGTATAAAACCTCTTCTTCTACCCTCACCCAGCTATGTGTAAATAGCAGTATATACCGGGTTCTATAGCCTTGGGTGGCTAATGGTCTTTTCAGAAAGCAATGCCGCAAAAAAAAAGCCTCGTCAGTCATGTATCGAAAGATACATGATCGCCTAATGAGTGAATGAAGTTTACAATCTCGTGAAATGTCAGGGTGTGTCCTAGAACGACCCCCTCAAAATTGTGATGGTCTACGTTTCTATGATAGAATCCCCAGTTTACTTATTCCCAGTAGATCAACACCAGTAAGTGGATTACTTTGATCTCTTAAGACAATTTGATGAGGTCATTGTCTCAGAGAACTACACTCGTTGATATATATGTCATTTTAGTGAAGATATTCGGTTGAAAAGATTTCGAATTTTCGATGCTTACATTGCTTGTCGTTTTATCGGTGTCTGTTCACTGGTAAGCGGCTGATAGAAAATGCGGCTGGTAGTCTGTGTGTTTTCACGCGCGTGTTTTTTTAATGTTACCATGAAAATAGTGTGTTTCGTTTCGTCGTGATAGATGCAACTATCGACAGCGTGGTGTGATTTCCTATTTCGAGATCTTCATGAGTTAGTTGAGACGGACATTTTTAAATAATTGGTATATCGTACTTAATCCCGATATGTAATGTTTTGCTTTAGGAAGTCTCTAAAATCGATTCAGTTATAAAAAGAATTCCATGAATGTTACAGAAAACATAATTTGGTCGATAAATTTCAAAATAAAAAACTGAAGCGGGTAAAATAAAATTGGACAAATAAAAACAAACAAAGAAGGAATTTGCAGGCATCGCCAATAAGGAAAATAAATGAAACATTTACGGAGAATGACAAAGAAACAGCTGAAATTATCCTTTACGGTTTTTAATAAAGAAAACATTGCAGACGTAGTAAATACAACAAATAAAATTAGTGAATGTCTTTCTATAATAAAATTTACTGTGAAATTTTGTTTCGAAACATTCGGTGGGTACTCGAAATTTTCATCTCTTGTTCTGGACATTATTCCTAATATATTGTACAAAAAGCTTGGTTAGATTATTATATAAAAAAGCAATGTTTTAATGCTCTTTTTAAAGCAAGATTTTTACCAACGCATTGCAAAACAAAACAAAATACAAAAAAAACAACAGAAAACAAAAAAACGAAACAAAAATCCATATGTTCCCAATTAGTAAGACGGGATAAAAAAACAAAAAAAAACAAAAAAAAACATGGCGGCCAATTACCGTCACACGAGTCATATTCAGGTTTCCTTTAAATCTATGGAAACTCTCGACAGAATGGATATACTTCGATTTTGAGCTGTCCACAAAATACTTTACACTTATTAACACGAATTTGTGTCAAAACGTTCGTACAGAACAGCTCATATTTTTGACAAGAAAATTGGGTAAGAAAGACAACGCCGATGTCTGATACAAAAATGTTTCCAAAGTATTGTATACAGCACCTCATAAACGCTTGTAAATTAAATTAACTGTATATGGTATTAAGGATATGTAACTTTCTTGTATTAGCACTTTTCTAGAGGGAAAAGTGTTATAGTAAGAGGTGCGTTTTATTAACAGCTTGCCAGTAAAGGGTATTATAAGCTTGGAATTGTTAATTGGAGAGCCGAGTTTAAATTCAATTACGAGCAAGTGGTTCCGCAAATGTGGCGTCCTGGACAATTGCGTAAGTGTGATAAATGAAAAAATATTATCTATAAAATCTAGATTCTAATAGATGTTTGTGGTATGCACTGCTGGAGTGAACTGAAAAAGCTAGTTTAATTTTCTCTTGGTTTAAAAAAGATAATGTTCTCACTTTTTTTATTTATAATAACTACCTTTCTGTTTGTTTAGAGTAATTAAAGGTATTGGTGTGAAAATTTCTATATTAAATAGCTCTTTAAAAGAAAAAAAAAATGCTAACTCTAAAAAAAAATATCACAGGTAAGCAATTATCCTGGGACGCAATTATCCTGGGACGCAATTGTTCAGGGACGCAATTTTCTGGTGCGTAATTGTCTGGGACGTAAATGTCCAGTACGCAACTGTTCCTTCACCTGCAGAAATACCCTAGGGAAAAATACGAATCTAACTCTTCTACCGCCGGCTATTGGTTAATTAGTAAGAAGTGTATAACTAAAATCATTATATCTGAAAAGAAACTCGATATAGAAATACTTTCTGGATTTAAATAACCTGCCAAAGGTTGATAAACCTTATAAAATGAATCAACAAATTAGATGAAATGGATGATTGCTTGAAAAATACGCCAACGATATGAAACATTTTACATGTTCAACACATTCTTCGTAACGATGTGGATGTATTATTTGTTTGATCGACAAAATCGCTTTTGAGAATACATGTATCTAGGCAGTCAACATCCGTAAATGAAATCCGTTCTTCGCGGACATGTAATACGTAGCAATACTTAAGAAAATGTTTTAGGCATAATTATTATCTCTGACCGTAAGTCTTAAATTTACTGCAACTTTATTTTAAATAAAGCACGTGGCATTCTAACTATAATGTAAAGAAACTCATCTACAAACGTAAATAAACGTTTCTGGCGATTAAATCATCGTTACTCTATCTTATTCTAGTCCATACTTTCCGTGTGCTGTCGCCTTACATTCAGTGTGATAGACAACAACTACAAAAATGCATTATCGTAATGATCCCTTGAATTAGAAATATGCTTCACCACGATAGATTTATAAGCTTTGGTCTTTTCTCACATGAAATAGAACGTTTAGACTTGGGATAATACAGGTATCAAATAGTCAAAATATTAACTTATTAATAGCAAATTAAATTGATGATATATTCTTCTATGTGGAGTTTACCTTTAGTACGTTGGCGATCATGGCTCTTCACAATTTCCTGACTTTTGTAACTTTTAATAAATTTTGTATTTTTGCTGTCTCTCCTGAACACTGTCCTGCTATCCATTTACAGCATTCCATTAAGAAGTTGATGCGTTATTTTCCACATTCTTAACCCAAATATGTCCTGAGAGTCTCAGATTTTCACTACTTTCTTTTCCCACTATGTGCTCTAGAAATCTCAGCTGTTTCTTTCTGATGTTGAGTATAAGGGTTCTTTATGTATCCATTTAATCTAAAACTTCGTCGCTGGTCACATGAACCATCCATGGTATCCTTGGCATTTTTTTATAGAACTATTTTCTGTTGTTTCAAGATTTTTACTCAACAATGATTGGATTTTCAGACATTCACTCCAATATAGGAGGACCGATATTACATAACAGCTAAGTATCTTTTATTTGTTTCGAACAAAATTGTTCTTTTTCTTAATACCATGATTAGATTTTGGAAGGCATAATTTGCGTATTCTTGTTTCGGTGATCCACTTTCTATCATTTGTTAAAATAATTTTCATATATTTAAATAGTTTTACCATTTTTGTATCTACAATTCGTAATTTGCATCCTTTGCTGTTTCTTTTCTTGAGAACCTTACGTTGTCTTCTTGCACTTAAAGAATGGTTTCTTTCTTCTCGTTTCCTTCACTGCCATCTGCAAGAATTTTAACATTTCCCTTTCTAATCAATATTGTGCAAAATGCATATCTCAGATTGTTAAGAACGTGGTCACCAATAATTCTTGTAGTATTTCTAATTTACTCACATCGCTTCATTGTCTTGGTAGGAAGACATATCCTTGTTTTATACTCTTTCCGATTTTTGCATATTTACTTTAGCCATTTCCTATCCGTATGCAGACGCTTTGCATCAAGTATATTTTCTTTCTGATTTTCATACCTTCCTAAATATACCATGCTTCCCTATCAGTTCTAATAGTTCTTTGTGAGTTACATTATCACAAGCTTTTTGCCTAATCTTTGAAACATAGGTACGTATATTTTTTATATGTTTTATTGCAATTTCTGCTGCAATTTTTTTTACATAAATATAGCATTTATTTTTCTAGTGTCATTCCCGAAACTTTATTGTTATTTTTCAATTTCTGATCAAATTCTTGATGGACGCAAGAGGATATGTTTTGTTATATGGCTTATTAGGTTGAATGTCCGACGGATTTCACATTCGTTTTAATCTGGTTTATTAGGCAGTGCTTTGTAGTTGGATTTATTTAGGTATTCCGGTATATCCACATTGCTGTATATTTTATTTATTATGGTTGCAATCTTGTCACTGCCAAAATCTTTGTCAAGTACTAGAAGGTACTCTATTGCAATTCCATGTGGCCCCGCTGCTTTGTTTCTGTTTAATTTACACAGTGCTGATTTCACTTGAGATTTTAATATTTCTGGTTATTATATATCTTAGTGTTTTGCGGGTTGTCATCCTTCGTCTTGGAAAAAATATTTGATGGATTCTTTCAATCTCTGAAATATGTTCTCTTTCTCTAACATCAGTGTCCTTTCTTTTGATTTTTGCATCCTGTTGAAAATCATGTATTCATTCCTGTTTGTTGTTTTTTTTTCTTTATCTGTAATACTCATTCGTTGTAATTCTGCGAACCATTCTTGGATATATTCCACTTCACCCAAGCTGCATACATTCCTAATTTCTCTGTGCAATATTCTATAATCTGTGCCAAAACCTGGCATAGAGTTTTGTCTCCTTTTCAATTAGTCATCCATTTGTTTGGTATTTGTATAGATTCCTTTGGGAGGATCTCGATTACTGATGTTATTAAACTTCTTTTAATGTGTCCAATTTTGTCCATTGCTTCTGCTTTTATCACTGTCCATATATTTATCTTTCACATTCGCGTCATTCAGTTGTATGTCGTATTGCAATTTGGGTGCTCTCAGATTTCAGTCGTTTCACTGTTAATTTTAAATGGGAGGAGGTCGATTCCATAGTAGGCACTGGTATGTTTTGCAATGTAAAGCTGCATTCTTAAATATAGTATTGATAGTTATTTGTTTGTTTTTGTTTCATCTGCTCCTGAACATCTATATGTCAATGTACGTTTTGGTAGCTCTTAAAACCTGTTGTTAATGATTATCTGTTCATTTGACATGCCAAATTCAACCTATTTTTCTGAGTTCTTTACAAATTCCTTGTATAAATTTTCCAAATATTTCCCCATCTCTCTCTTTGCCATTCAAGTCTCCCATAACGATTATACAGTCTTGATATTTGCATTGAGCCATGTCTAGCGTACAGTGGAACTTTTAAATATCTTTTTGTTTTACTCTTGGTGGAATCGGTAAATATACAACAATGATACATATGCTAAAAGACTTCACTGTCAATTTAACTTTTCATATAGTTGCAGATATCCTAGAACACATTTCTTTCAATCTGGGTCTGATATGAAACCTACACTTCTCTAATTTCCCTCCGCCCGCATATATGACCCTCATTGTCACTGATTAAATCTCCATTGTTTACCCACCCTGTTTTCCATACGCCTTAAATAATACCTATTCGTTCCCTGATATATATTTTTAACTAATTACATTGAGTGCTCTGAGTGTCCATGTCGGGGAGACCTATTTCTCTTAGATGAGAACATGCGCTTGATGACAGTCCGGTGACTCCTGTCGCTTATGTCTTTCCTTACCAGATATTTCAAAGGATCCTGACCTCCTATAAGCTGTGGTTCTTTGTAATTTTGCTAACATTCCCTGGACAAGAGAATTGAAGACATATGCTTCGGGAAAACATTTTCTAAAAGCAACTATACATCCACAGAAAGACATCCATTTCAAATTCAACCGTTTCTCTGTTGTTTGAACATAAAATATTTTATTTCTCAGTGGAATGTCATCCCTGTTTCAACATTCAATATGCTCTACTTTTGTATAATGATCCTCTTTCAATGTCTTGAATGTTTTTCTAATACAATGTTTTGGTTATTTCTGTTTTTTGTGGCCGTTGCTCTTTCATTTAACTTTTGTTCCTTTCCCCTTTTGATCGCTTGTGGCAGACATGAGACAGAACCTCGGACGAGCACAACTGGTCGCGACTTGCCTTGTCCCCGCTAAAAAAGAGCCCGTATTTGCTTAGCATGTAAAGCTACTGCAGTTGAAATGAGGGAGAAAAAAGCACTTACCGCTCTGCCGTAATCCGTCCTCGGCCAGATAACGTAAAAGAATGAGGGGGGACTTGCATTGCATTTTTATGCAATAAAGATGCAATGCATTATGGGATATGCACGCAATGAATTATGGGATCACATGAAGACGCAAGGGATTATGGGTATATGGACAAATATAAAAGCAACTACTTTTTTCCCAGTGGGCAGTTCTTCGAGTGACGTTCACGGTTGGCGGCAAGAACAGTCTGTTAGTGTGATGTTGAGACAGAACTCAAGAAGGAATGACTCAAGGTTGAAATACCAGCTGGGAGAGCTTGAATTTACTTGCTGGTTGCTGTTTTCTTTATTCGCCTCATCGCCAAAATTGGCATAATAGATGTTGGGATAATATATAATTAAATAAATATATAAACTCTACGTTATAGCCGCATCGTCGACTTTAACATCGGAGATTCCACTGTCTCCCTTTCATAGTATCATTTAATCTTCGCGGAGGCTTGATAAGGGAAAAAATAAAGTTAGATAAACTTAAAATAAAATGGCTACTTCCTTGAATTTGAACATTTTCTTGTTAGAAGGGATGGAGTTCAAGGACCTGAAAATATTACGTGTGAAAACATAAGAGATTGCACTGTTGTCGGAAATATGTAGCGGGACCACCTTAAGTGTAGAATTAAGTCGTTTGCGGTTCAACATATTCCTTGACTCAACCTAGATGGATTAGCAAAAAAAAGATATATATATTTGAAAGGGCTGTTATGAGTGAAGATAAAAATCATGTTTTTAGAGCTAAGGAAAATATGCCACCTTTGATTATGAAAAATGACCATGGACTTTTATTAAACGACAGATTACCGCCTGAGGCGTTGAATTTGCCAGCAGAATTGTATTGATAGACTCATAGCCAATTTCTTTTCAATGGATGCGGTTAGACTATAAAAGTAGTATATATGAATACTACAGACAGAATGTTTTTACCAGAAATCTGTCTGAATTCGTCTCATTTCGAAATCTGTTTACCTAATATTTCTCGCCTAATGGCGAGTGTTTAGGTGCCACTGTCCTATAGCGGAATGAATTTCGGGAGGAATTAACAAAGGGAGGACTTGAATTTGACGCAAATGTTTGTTCATTTAATGGCATTCACCTTTAAGAACTTGTTGTAGTCGGAGTTTATTCCCCAACGCTTCTCAGTGAAGAGATGTGAAGGGAGCGGCAATACGATCCTAGATAATCCGTGTTCATAGAGTAAATCGACGATCTAGCAATGCTGGTCAACAGAGATAAATCGAAGACCTGCGATAGGGTCGACAATCTTATTTTGGAGCCTGTCATTTAAGCAGCTGAATTCAAAGCTGATTTTCGCTTGTGGATTCGCTTCTTCCATGCGACCTCTGGTAAATTCAAAGACTTTCATATTGTCCAGACCCATTCTTCAAATTTGTTTCCTTTCACATGCGCTGTATATCGTTGAGCTGGTATATTATATGTGAATGTTGAGGAAGAATCCGGAGAGATTCGTAACCGCATTTAATCTTTGATCTCAAGGGAATATTTCTTTGAAGATGATAACCGAAGTTTATATTTCACACATCTATTCTCTCATATTTTGACAACTATCATTAATTCAATTCCCGTTAACACGGTATTTGTGCTCATAGGAGCCCCACTGTCCATCGATATAGCTAATGCCTTCATCTTTCTAAAGGGAGATCTGGGAAATGCGGAATATGCCTGTCTCTTAATGTGACGTACTTTCACATTTCCAAGGCAAGATATGTCAACAAGAGGACGGAATTTTGGAAGTAGGATATCAAGACAGCGTATTAGACGTTCAGAACTGTGCACTTGTATGAGGAAGAATCCCATACGTAGCTTCAAAATAAGGTCGACTTTTATTTCGAACGTATACATTCTGATAAAAAATGGCCTCACTGAATCACGTCTGTTTTGCGGAAGGCGTGAGAATTATTACAAATTGTGAGTGACACCAGTATAGCGAGTGGCTGAAACTGGCGAACAAGAATATCTCTCCTCATGGCTTTATTAAATACGAAATTCCATTCCAGTCTGGTAATTTCGGTGCGTTCATGTTCATAAAAATGGTGGGACTGGCTGTTTCGCTAGAATGCATCCATTCACGTCGCCTAATTTAAGCAAGGGTTTCGAGTCTTCGTCAGACATTTGCGAAAACATAGTTACACATAGTGGCCACAATCCACACAAACACAAACACGCACGCACACACCCCAACACGTAGGCACATATATATATATATATATATATATATATATATATATATATATATATATATATATATATAGTATAGTGCGATGGATAAATTGTGGTTTAAATTGTGCGATGGATAAATTATGGTTTAAATTACGGAAAAAATAAAATAACACTGACATCTCATTTTAACAGATATATTTATCAAAATTACATAGAAATATTTTGAAAAATCAAAGAGTACATTTATTCATTAAAATAGTCATTGGCCTCCAGATGACTTTGAAATTTCGGGCTTCTCTCCAGGACGGTCTCCTTATTTACGTTGGTGAATGAGGCTGTAATCCTGGCCATCAGATCATAATAATGCCTGGGGATGAAGTCTGGGGAGTTAGGTGGCCAGCTGTAAGGGGTGATGTTGTCCAGAAACTGTCTAATAACCATGATAGGTTTCTCCTGCTTGTTTGCCATGGTGCAAAGTTCTGTTACCATGTATATAGTCATCCAACACTCACAGTTTTGACACAGGACAGCACTAAATCCTGAGGACAACTGATGTAGGCAACCCTATGTAGGCATCCTCAACCCAAAATTAAGCTGCTTTTATCTTAACAGAACGATCAGAGTGAGTTTCCCATCGTACCTTCGTAATCACCCTTAGACTCATCAAACTCTTTCCGAATTTTCTGCACTGTTCTCAGACGCAAAAACTCTGAAATGTTTCTATTCGAGCTTCCGGCACGAATGCTAACTATAACAGCATTCCGTTTCCAAATTTTTGGCGGAGTGAATTGCGTTTTGGTGCTCTATTTCTCACAAACGGTGCCCAACTGACCGTTCCATGCTGACCCGTCTAAACAAAAAAACGCATGCGGAAAATAGAAAATGGCGACAATTTACCCATCTCTCTCTCTCTCTCTCTCTCTCTAAATATATATATATATATATATATATATATATATATATATATATATATATATATATATATATTTCAAACAGGTTTAGTTAAATAATTTAGACACATTATATCGAGTAGTTTTCGTTGTGATCCTTTCAAGTTCGTGGATTAATTTCTCGGTAAACTTAGAAAAGTGATGAAGAAAAATACCAACATTTTTTATATAGTTTTTATTTTCCCAAGTACTTTAAATCTCATCTGAGACCACTTTCAGAGTGTTAAGTTGTCTGTGAATGTGTATATGTGTTTCTGCAAATTTAAAACATTTCAAATGTTCTTTTTGACTACTCATGCAGCGTTCTAGATTTCAAGGTTCACGTGATTTGTTTTATTTTTCCATGATAAGGGAAGTAATTTTTTTCATTTTTGTTCATGATTTGATATATAAGTGGAAATGTTTATAAGATACCCCATGAAATTTTTAATAATATTCTTATTACTGCACACATTCCTCTGAAAATTCATGTGTGGTACCTATATCCCATGGGTATTAGTATACATCCATTTTATGACAACTTTCCGCAAAAACATGTTTTTAACAAAACTTCGTTTTCGAGGGTGGAAATAATTATAAAACAGTCTTGAAAATCTGCATATCTTGTTTACTTCCGAATTCCAAAGAAAGCATAAGTGCATGCGCAGATTATATCATTTTAAGCCTATTTAAACATTTCATAATTGAATATAGCTACTGTAAAATGCCTAGGAACTCCCCACTTAATGAAAATCGGAAAGAGCAAATTTCTGCCTATAAACTGGAAGGAAAATCTATAGGTTTCATTGCAAGAGAAAGGGGAAACAATGGTGTTTTCTGATGCGAAAAGTGTTAATTTGGATGGGCCCGACGGCTACCAGTGTTATTGGCGGGATTTAAGAAAGGAGAAGCAGCTGTTTTTTTAAAAAAAAGACCATTTGGAGGAGGATCTGTTATGGTTTGGGGAGTTTTATCTGTATCTAGAAAAGCAGATTTAGTAGTGGCGGAAGGAAAACAAAAGAAAACTCGATATATCAATGTGTTGGAAAAAGTCTTGTTCCATTTATGAATCGTCTAAACACCAATAATTATATTTTCCAAAAGGAAAACGCGGCCATATACACTTCTAAGCTCACGAATAACTGGTTTAAAAAAAAAATAGTTTTAGTCTGGCCCACTAAGTCTCTAGATTTATACCCAAAAGAAAATTTGTGGGGAATTTTGTTAAAAAGAGTATACAAAAATAAACCTCAATATGAAGATAGAGAAACTTTTAAATCTTGCATTAAACAGTATTGAAATGCAATTCCATGCGAAACTCTCAGTGTAAATACAAAACATGTGTGTTGAAGTATTACAATTAAAAGGGAATAAATATAAATATTGAATTTTTTTACAATTTTGCTGTTAAATACAAATTCTCAAAGCAGTCTTATGCTTATTTCCACTCTCGAAAATTTATTTTTATTAATAACTTCTTTTGGTGGAAAGTTGTTATAAAATCTAATATCTATACTAATACCATCGGATCTAGGTATCAGACACAAATTTTCAACGGAATTTGTGCAGTAATAAGAAAATTATTAACAATTTCATGGTGTGTCTTATATTTATTTCCATCTCTGTAATTGTTTTTATACGCATTTAAGGATTTAGTTTCTTTACTCATAGTTAATTTAATATATTTTGGGCTTTTATTCTCGTATATAAAGACCTTCAAGGATTTTAGGTTATTGCGTATTATTATTTATATCTAATAAAGATGTATTTTCAACTAACTATCCATCTTATCTGTGAATGTGGGCATGAGTGTTCATATAAATGCTTACTTGTTTAATTATACCCAGCCAAATGAAATGGATGCCTGTTAATTAGCATCACCGTAGTAAATCCAACGTATGTATCGATATTTTTTCAGAGATACAATCTCCTAAAAGGCATTTAAACTGATATAAAATATTGACTTTTTGCAAGATGTTACTTGGAGTAGAAGAAATGTTTAGGATAACTAGGTTTCTTGTATTAAATTTAGCATAATATATAATTAATTTTATTTTTTTACTTGGATCAGTGGGAAAGATATTATTGTTCATGAGACTTTTTAGAATTTTTCCTCCTGATTACAGCTGGAATTAAATTTTATTGCGATATAATAATTTGATATCTTTAGAGTTATTTGATATTGTGCTGTATTCATATTTACTTATGTTAATTTTCCTAATAGTTGTCTACTTTGTTCATCAGAAACATAATTAGCAAAGTCATCATTAATGAGGGTTTGTTTAATAAGTTTTTAATTCAGTGTATGAAATCGTTTTGTTGAAGAATTTGATTTTGCACGGTTTATTGTTTTACATAATAGCTATTTTGTAATAGTAAAGGCATACATTTTTATACTTGAAATTATATGTGTTTATACTAGTTGTTTTTTTATAAGGAGAGGTATTAAATGTTTTATAATACTTACTGTCTATCAATACACCGAGGAACGGAATTTGTTGGTCCTTTTTAAGTTCATATGTGAAATTAAGTACAGAGTTCTTTTTAAAGTTTTCTTGTAGTTCATGCCTTTCATTTATGCCTTTGACTAAAAGGAGAATGCCATACATATATTTTAGGTAAATGGAGGTTTTTTGTGGTATTAAGTGCATTATTTTCTAAATTAGTCATGAAAATTTGCTAAATGTTGGCCCAAGGAAGGAACCCATAGAGACACCATCGCATTCTACATAGATGCTATTTTTGTGGTCATAAAAAGGATCTTCTGCTGTGCACATCAAGAGTTTTTTAGTTAAACATTAGACCGAATTTTTAATGAAGGGAGAGATGGGTTGTTCTAGATAATGTTTTTGTTTATATTTATTGTTTCCCTGACTGGGTCGTTGGTAAATAAGCTTTTAACATCGAATGAGGTTAAAGTTTTATTACTGTTATTTTTGGGGTTTTTTTAATTCGGAGTAGTTTGTATGTTGATTTTATGCTGTATTTATTTGGAATGTAAGGTGTAATTAGTTGAGTGTTTTGTTTAGCTGCTAAACAGGCGTTGGTATTTGGGTGTATGTTAGGTAGGAGAAGAAACCTTGATTTATGTATTTTTACAGGTTATGTCTACATTATATAACCAAACTGTTTGATTGAAAATATGTTGGCTATATATATATATATATATATATATATATATATATATATATATATATATATATATATATATATATATATATACAAAAAAATAAAATATGTAATTTTATAGGAAGATTCTTACGTTATTGGGCTGGAATGTTCATAGACCAACTATGAACTGATGCTGGAGCTGGGGAATCTTCTATGCATTAATCATCCTCACTTCTTATTAATAATTGCATTGTTTTATTCCATCTGATTTTTCAAAGAAGACATAAAAATAAATGCTAACGACTTCTCGGGAAAATGAACAAAATTTAGCAATAAAGTTTTATCCATTATTTACAGATAAAGAGCTTAGCCGCCATAAACTTTCATGCTGGTATGGTTGCTACATTAGCTGATGACACTGCAAGTTTATCAACTGTGCAAAATGAGCAACTGTATTTAGTAGGGGAGGAGGAATTCTTGAAGATGACTGAAAGTCTTGACGTTCCGCAACTGTTATCAGTGAGGAAAACATTGTTCGTTTATGGGTGACAGGTGACTGACTATAAATGAAATAGCCAATGCTATTAGCATATCCCTTGAGAGAATTGAAATATTCTGCACTATGAGCATGGAAGGACGAAGGGGTCCATTCAGTTGGTGTAACGTCTTCTGACACCTGATAAAAAAAAACGCACCAGACTGATTATCTCATTGAAAAATCGGATACTGTTTGAGGCAGATACAGCTGGTTTACTTGAACGTTTCATAACCCAGGATTAGTGCTGATTATGATGAAAACGTCTACAACATTAATGGAGGGTACTATCTCAACTGGCTGGTTTAGGAAATCTGACGAATTAGGTCTTGTTTCATCAAGACAGTGATCTAGCATACAAGTCTTTGGTTTCAATGGATGTTGTTCAGGACTACAGCTTTGAACTGGCTGAACACTCTTCCTCTTCTCATGATTTTTCCGAATCTGATTATCCCGTGTCTCTCAACAGGATAAATATACTTGGTTCGGAACTAGTTTCGCAGTGATAACAACGGCATATCTGCTGTTAATGACATTTTGAGTAACATTATGAAAGCTTCTTCATCAGAGGGCTCCAAGCACTGCAACACTGTTGGTAGAAATGTTTGGACGGCAAAGCAGATTTGAAAAATAAATCTCTTTTGTTCTAATTCCATGAGAGTATCCTGGTCAGCCTATGAACTTTTCAACCAACTCTCTTACGTTCTTTTTAATATATCGTATAATAATTACAATTATCTATTTATTCCGTTTTTAGACATTCCTTTTTTATGCGAGTTCACCCCAAGAAAGGCACTATAGCCGCTAAGACCTAAAGGATTATTAGTTGTGAAAGAATTAGAGATAGAAACTTTAATAATGACTGAGAACTGAAAAAATTATCACGAAGACATTAGATAGCGATTGACATTGCATTTAAATTTGTGAAGATTAAAACTGGCTGTAAAGCATGGAGACGGAATGGTGAAAAGAAATTGTTATCATAAAATTTACAGTTCCATCTAGCAATTCAACTATAAATTGATGATATTTCTATGCTAATCTAGTACTGAGATTAAACTGAAAAAATCTAGATAATAAGGACCAGTAATATTGTTGATTATTATCTGAATTTTATCAAGGATCTCTAGATAAATAACTGGAGCACCAGGCCGTTTGTAGCAGCAATATTCTAACTATGGACAAATGGTAAACTTATAAATATGTTGGATAAATTCTGAAAAGAAAAATCGTCTCGAACCACACAGAGAACAAAATTTCTTAGCAGCTGACATAGCACTGGATTCAACATACGAAATACTAACTTGAGAAAACTTTCTTCCGACTATTACAAAGGCATATAATGATTATTTTAAATCATTGAATTAATATTGTTGTCTAGGAAGATGTAAACCCCAAATAGTTTAACTATTTTTGCTGGTATACTGTTTTATTAAAGACGATTTTTTAGGTGTTGACTTTCATTTCCTGTTAAGAGTTAAGACATCATGAAACAATAGTTTTCATACTTCAGCTGCAATGTGAGTTGAATTGATTTTTACGGTTTATCAACTTTTTCTGTGTTATTTCAGCTCGAAATATACGTCGGATTATACGAGAATTCTTTACAATATTCTGTGTATTGACTGGGATCGATAATGCTTAACTTCTGTAATCGAACGAGAACTTGTGTTTTCAACGCGATATGAACGTTAGCTTTCAGGCGTAAGACGATTCGGTAACATTTAATACAATAGAGTATAAGTAATGAAAATACGTTCCACGAGGACCTCGTACTTATGGTGTATTTTAGTAAAAAACAAAAATCTATATTTTCGCTAGTGAATTTAGAGATAAATCTTTCCTAAATATTTACTCTGCCAATTGTATTTGATTTTCACGTTTTATGTTATATGATTTGCTTGTTTCTTTATATATCTCAAGAGATGATTCGAATTCATCAATATTTTCAGCAGCGTGTTTTGAAATACGTTGCTTCTCTCTCTACATAGTTGTCAGAGAATTTATTCTTTTAGTTTGAAATATTCGCTAGAAAGTGACAAAAACAAAGGACAAATTAGATAGATAGATAGATAGATAGATAGATAGATAGATAGATAGATAGATATAGATAGATAGGTAGGTAGGTAGGTAGGTAGGTGTAAAAAGGTGAATGAAAGAGAAAATAGGGAAAGAATATACATATAAGGAAGAGAAAATGAAAAAGCAAGGTAGGAGTATAAGAAAGGCGAAATATTAATAGAGAGTAAGTGTTGATAAAAAAAAAGTTAAAGGAGATAGTGTGAGAGGAGAAAAGGAGAAAGTGAAAAAGCGTATAAACCAGAAAAAAGTTATCAAAAGAGAGCAGATATATGTGAATACATAAAAAGATAGAAAGAGACAGAAAGTTAAATGTGAATATTTGGAAGGTAGTGTTTATGGTTTGTGTGAAGAGGAGAACAGTTTGAGAGGAGGGAAAGATAGAAATAGAATAATTGTAAGAAGGAGGAATAAAGAAATACACAGTGATTGTGAGTTCTTAAAGGAAGGAAGAATGTGGGGTTTACATAACCAAAAAAAAAAAAAGAAGAAGAAAAAATGTAGAAGTAAAAGAAGGAAAACTGAGGATGAAAAAAAAGAAAAAAAGAGATAATAAAAATAAGGGACATCTGTCCAGAGAAATGTAATTCGAAACGGCTCATTAATGAATTCATACGATGATCAAATGCTTTAATTAAACAATAAACAGATTAGAGCCGACTAATTTGCTGCGTGAAGAAAGTAATTTGGGAAACGAATCTCAAGAGACTTATGTTGTCTCTTTGTGCAAAAAATAACCCGGAAAGAATAACTCAGATATGTAAATTTCCTGAGAAACTGACACTGGCACAAAACATTATGTACATTTCAATAGTCACTGAATCTTTTCGACAGCAAAGTGCGCATTGGTAAAGCAAATGCCTAATTCTCGATGTCGAGAGATAGACGTGGAGTGACAAATGTTTTTAAAGACACGCATTATTTAAATAGTTGTACTTTCGAAAATGTTTATGGTCCAACGGATAATTATATTTTTTCACATGTCCGTAAACAAATAAATTTTAAAATAATTCATTACACTATAAATTTTCTCCTTGTTTTTTTTCTTCTTTTTGTTTGTTTGTTTTTATTTAAAGTGAAATAATAAATGATCGTTAATATACGTAAATATTTTTAAATTTTCGTTTCAAGAACAGATCTATGATCCGAAATATATTTATAATGATTTCTTTTCATTCATTAGTTATGCAAACAACCACCTTGAGAATGTTGGGTATCTAAGCAGAGTTCATATCTAGCATAAAGCCGAATGTTTGGGGACACCCAGTGAGGATCTAACTTACTATTCTGCCGTAATTGATCTATCGAGAAAAGCCTGCTAAACATTAATCCACGTCGAAGAGCCCCAGTTCTTTGAGAATGAATGCAACAACATTATTTATACGTGGACTTTTTTTTCACATCATCGTTTTTGTTATCACAACGGTTCAGCCGCTGCATCCTTCGGCCTTCACCAGGTGCTTGTCGATCCGGTAACCTTCAAGGATATTTCGAATTAAATCTACGAGGATAATTGTTCTGGTTCCGCTGATCAAGTCTAGGGATATGAGTACGCACCACCCGACCCAGAGATTGAACTCGCAATTGTCCACAAATTTCTGACCTAACGTTTGAAAGAGGATATGGATTTTCTGTTGATTTTCAAAATAATATTTATCTCACCTCTGAATATATATGTCCCTAGCATAACCCCCCTCACAATAAGTACATTAGCCTCAGGAAAGAAAGGATAGTCGCTTACTTATATTTGTAGATTTGTTAAATATGGTAACAATTTTCAGTTCTTTGTTTTAATATCGAAGTAGGGAATTTAACAATATTTTTTAATGCCACATCCCTCAAAGCCATGACACTCTATTTCTTTATTGCATCTAAACTGCCATTCCTTTTAGGGAAATATTGTGGATTGTTTCCTCGTTGCCTTTTTTCACATTTCGGAATTCAGAGCTTTTGGTTGCCAACAAAGGTTATTAGGCCAGTCTTCCCTGTTATTTAACTGATAGCTGCAGGGGGAAAAAATGAATTCATGTCTTTCCCAAGAGCAAATATGAGCACCACTGAGTATTCCAGTATTTTAACTAGGCTCGTCAATTTCATATTTCCGTGTATATATCTGTAGACCTAACTGCAAAACTACAAACTTCCATAAAATCATGCTTTCTGCCTTTTATAGTATTAATAATATATTAACTTTCTTATAATAAATTTCAATTCAAACTTCATTCTTTTATAATTTATAATCATATTCCTTGTGTTTAATCGAATCAAAATGCACCAGTTGTACATTCGAGATATTGCATATATGAGTAAGAATAATAGCAATAATAATACATCTCAATGACACCTATCAAAATAAGTAAAATTACGTGAATGTATTTTGAAGTCAACAGGCTTCATGTCAAAAAGTGATCAGTAGTTGCCTTCAGCGACAATAGATTATCAGACACAGTGACCATGTTGAAAGGTGCTATACTTGAACATTAGTCGTCTGAACATGTATTAATTAACTAGACCACCTGTGGCCCGTTTGGTCAACTTTGTTGTGTTTACGGTTTACATTTATTTTCCTGAAGAGTTTGTGGAAGTAGTGATATTTTAAAAAATGCACTTATTTATTGAAGTTGTTTCCAACGTTAAAAAATTGTTTGTTTGAAGAAAGTTGAACAATAAGAGCTTGGAATGTCAAACTTCGTAGTGTTGAGATTCGATACAATAACAAAAAACATTGTTGCGAGACAGCGTGCAATTCGGCTGTTTAGAATAATCAAACGATTTTCATTGAAAGAATAAAATTCAGTAGAAAAGACAACGTAGTTTCAACAAATGAACATTAATTTAATATAACGGCAAGAATACAAGCAATTGATCATGGATTGGAAAGTAATGTCCTTTGGCTTGGGTGAATAAAATTCTGAAATAAAATATAAATTCTCTTTGTGCACGTATGTGAGAAACAATGAAATGTTGTTATATAACTGTGTGAAAAAGTCAAGACGTCTGTACGTGGTTCATAGCAAAGAGGATACAAGAGATAGGATTTATTTCTTTCTGTGGACGGTGTTGCCGTAGTCTGAAGCAGCCTCTTTGAAGTTTGTCAGCGCTGTTGCTTTTAGCACGAGGTCGTGAAGTTCACAAGAGAGAGTGGCGTGAACATTGATGTCACCTATAGGTATCCTGTTTGGGACTCGAAGTTTTATAGATTTTCTCGTAAGTAATTCGGCTCCATTCCCCACTTCCTACACGATAATAAATTTACATCTCTTTTCCCTCAAAACTCTCTATATATGACTTGTTTATATCTTTCTTTTCCCCACTCTCTATATATAAGTTCTGGTAAACACACAAGATACAAAATTCACTGAGTTATATATATATATATATATATATATATATGTATATAGTCTTAAGATGCGGTATATTTATGCGATAAAGTGCTCAATATCAGAGATAGAGCGTGTGTAAATATATATATATATATATATATATATATATATATATATATATATATATATATATATATATATTATAAAGTGCATTGAATGCAGGACAATCTCCTCACAGACGGAGAAGATACTTGAAACTACAGAAATATGTTTCTACAGGAGGATGCTACGAATTGCATGAGCGGAACATGTAACCAAAGAAGGAGTTTTAGAGGAAATAAAAAAAAATACGTACACTTAAGATGAGAAAGAGTCATTTGATATTTCTCGGTGACCTGATGACAAAAGATGGCTTTGAAAATGCAATACTCACAGAAGGAAACAGGACAGAGGAAGACAACGCATAAGCTACCCAGCGAACTTGTTTAAATGGACGGTAGAATAATGTTTAGGAGTGGTAACAAAAACACAAAATTTACAAAAGACAAGAAATTGTGGAGAGACATGATCGCTAATACTCTAAATGGATACGACGGATCCAAGAAGAAGATTAATCACACTAGGTGATTAAATATGAAATAATCTCGTTTTAATATTTAGTATTCGGTGTGTTCAGAAATTTTACAATATTAGACCTACGACCATATCAATTTAAAACAATAATCACCGAAGTTAAGAAATGTCGAGCCTGGTTAGTAACTAGATGGGTGACTACTTCGGAATACTACTTGTTATAAGCTTCGATATGTGGGTAATGTAATGGATAATGGATTGGAATTTGAAATCATTGAGTCGAGTTCCAATTCCAATCGGTATTGTTATATTCACTTATGCACAAATACCATTGGGAATAGTGTGAATCCACCTATGCTCTCCTCAGCTAGATGCTAATTAGTAGAACTTGTATCAGTAAATGATTATTATCTCTAAAAGATACGTATAATCTCCAAATAATTACTTGTTTTAAATAACTTCGAAAGATTGATAAGCCAAGAAAAGAAAATCCAATCTAATTATACTATGAGTAGCTTCTTCACTCGCTTTGAGATCCACACTCGCTTCGCCGTTATGGCAATGACCAGTTAGAACCGAGAAGACGGAAACGCAGTCTTCGTATATGTACGTTATTATTGGTTCCTTATCACATATATCCAAAGTAAGTGGATCAAACCATGAGAGAAATAAATTCCATGTCTGTTTAAAACCAGATTTTTTTTCTTTATCAAAATTGCAGACAAACGAAAAATCCACCCATTTAACTAAAAGACACGCAGTCGCAACTACCTAGCCACGATCGAAAGATATAATATAGAATGTTTCTCTGTAAAAGCTTTCTTTCTAGTCTAACCATTTTCTTCAAATGAAATGCTTTTCCGGTGGAATTTTATTATTTAATGGAGAAATGGTTATGGGAGTTGACTACTTAGGTAAATATAAAGCATTATAAAACGCGTCTTAATTGTAACATTGAAGTCAATATATATTTTCGTTATTTTCAATTCAGTATTTTTCGATATGAAAAATGTTCTTTTTCCTGTATCAGCAAATGCATCCATTAACTTACTGTGAGTGAGCCTGCAAACATATTAGATAATATATACTGTCGATTAAAGTAGAATGCATTTTCGTGTTTTAGGGTGCAGAATTGAAATACGCGTTACATCTATTGAAAGCAATATGCCTATTCAATGACTGAGGAAATCTTCGTATAGACTTATTGTACTCAGGACATTTAGCAGAATGAATTAGCTCAAATAAGATAGAAGGAATGAATAAAGGTCACCATGTGAATATATAGACGCGTAAATATTACAGCCTTACAAAAGTGAATGGTCATCATTGTTATTTTTTTTAAAACCGCGATGAAATATTGACCCAGTAATAATATGAAAATTCGTACTTACATGTTTCTCGGCCTGTTTATCTAAATACGCGTTTAACTTTTGTTCGAATCACTTTGCATAAATTGAGGCAGGTGTATAGCCGGCCATTCGTATTCGAGGATACTTGTCTACTAGGACAGACAATCACATATGCTCCTTGCTCAGGAGCATATGTGTTTATTCAACAAGGACAGATCTTAGAATTTCTGGAAATTAACGATGACTTGTCACTTCGTTCTAGCACAGCTATCGACGGCATCCAATTTCACTCACAAATCTTGGGTCAACCTGTGGTATGCTTTTCAGTGACTTTCCGCATGGGATCAATCCTTCCCTTCCTGTCAAATCAAGTGAGATTTTAAACCGGGTCACATGGTCAGAAGGTCCATAATTGAGTCAGATACGGAGATATATATATATATCGATACATCAAATTATCACGATTTATGAAAATCGGTTACTAAATATAAATAAGATTGTAGAAAAAGGGATTTTTTGTTTCATTGTGTGAATCCTGCATATGCCAAAAAACAAAAACAAAAAAAATGTGTATCTCAACATAAATATGCATTTATATTTAGATATAATAATGCTTGCCTGCTCGTTTTTCTTTTTTCTTTTTTTTTTTTTTTCGAGGAGAGCGTAGGGTGCGTAGCTTATCTCTGTTACAAGCACCCATTCAGGCACAATTGCAATTGTATTTCTTCGAACACCCACAGACCTAACCTTAATTGTTTAATACTGAAACTATGCTGAACAGACCTTACTTACAATTTCAAATAGAAAACAATAATGAAATACATTTCAAATAAGCTATGGTAACTTCTGCTTTTGCGCAAGCGCAAACGTTGAAAACTTCCGAACTGATTCGCTACACCATTGTAATCTTATTTTCATCTGTGCTATACCAGTTATGTACTTAACAACAGTACCACAAATGGAATCGCGTACTAGACCGATAGTTCGACAAATAGCGATATTCGAAACCAGTTCTATTCGTCGGAACGCGAACGTTCTAGCCACCCGAACAAGCGACGATATTACGTTTACATATGTGTACAAATTTCCATATGTATTACACCATGCGCATACACACACACATATATGTATCTCTCCTTCTTTTCATTTTAATAAAACTTGTTTGACTTGAAACTGAACGAGAATTGTTTATCTTTTATTGCTTTTTCAGTCTAAAAAAAGCGAGAGAAAAAAAATGATTAACACTAAGCTGTAAGTAAAGAAATTATATTGCCTTCAGCAAAAAGGACAGTCAAAAAATTTAAGCTTCGCATTGAAAACGTAAGAACGAAGCGTGTACAGAATATTAACTCTCTGGGTACTGGTATAGCATATGACAAAATTTTGACACCTGAATCGGAAAGCGAATTGAATTAGGGAGAAATGGAAATTGTAATATTAGTCGCTTACTTCCAAGAAAACATTCGACCTTCATTTACCGATCTGATGCTATTGCTGCTAGAAATACTAAAGATCCATCTATTAAAATATTTTTTCAAGAAAAAAGGTTTCTCAAGTCCACTCATTATTATCACTTTTTCCAGTACTGAATGTTGATTCCCTCTTAAACTTTTTAGCTTGAAATAAAGGAAGTTTTTAATGAGCAGTCCTCTGAGGACCAAATAATCAAAACAACTGCCTCTCCAAAGCTGACTTCTCGGTCCAATCCTCTATCTATTTTACCTTATATACTCCGATCATTTGTGAATATCTAAGCTGATGATTCAACGAGAAATGAAGAATATAGATGACCTGATCATTTCTGTAACCTACCAGCTCAGTGGCAGAAAAAAAAATGGTTGCTCACATTCACTGACTCGGAAACTGTTGTGGATTCCGAGATGAAATCCGGTACAAATAAATAACAAACGCCAAGAAGTAATATAGGAAAATAAATGCATTAATGTAATAATACAAACTGTGGGTTAGTAGCAATATATATATATATACAGTCTTTGTTATTGAAGTATCGCTGTATGCCTTCTTACTGAGTCTACGTGCTTGCTCATTGTGAGTCTTGCTGGCTACGTTCGTTCTGTCGGTTCTTCACGTTCTTGTTTTTTACTCTTCGCTTCTCCCGGGTAGTCACTATATGTATAACCCGGGTGAGTCCATTTATGTCAAAAGGGGAGAACCCCTCACTCAGGCCCCATACCTTGAGCGCCTATTGTAATTTAAACTCAACCCACGCCTCAAGTGTAACGCTTATATAAGATGCATCGCTAAAGATGTTAGAAAAATCGTCGGTTCCCTGTACAACGACAGTAAGCACCCGACGGATTTACATTCACAAAAGTCACTTCAAGCCAAAAGTGAAATACCGCTGCCATATTTGGACAGGAGCTGCTCAGTCATCACATTCCATTCAAAGTTGTCTGTACTTCCGTGTGGGTGACTAATTATTTTCCACCCTAGGGTCATGCAGATAAAATGTCGGAGCCCCTTTGCTGATCTATCGCTATTTCCGTGGAAAGATTTCAGCCAAAGTACATCCCATAATTCCACTAGCTCTAACATTCACGGCTAAGTCCCGTCATGCCACGCACATTATAGCTTACCACACTTATTTCATTTCACATTACATTGATGAGATCTAAACTGCACCCAAGGAGCTTCTTCCAACGACCCGCTGCTTTTCAGAACCGATTCCCAAGAGGATGCTTTCTCAAATGACTACAATCGTATTCTCTTCAAGTCTAGGCTTAACTATTAAGGAACCCGACAGATCACCATAAAACTTGAACTTTTCTTTGTAAATATCTAACTTGAGTACCTCTCCGGCCTTGTCAAGTGGAATATCATTATAAAAAAAAAGTAAATTCGCAGCAATCTAATCCAAAGTGCACAGCAGTTGAGGAAGAATAAACATGTAAGTCTGCAACATCTGATAAGCACTATGTAATATAGTACACATGATATAATTCAGCCGAAATAAGGATCAAAATATTCATAGGTAGTTGTTTATGATGTTTTAGAATTCATTACATTCATACTAGTGTCTTCGTATTTGTTTGATTATTTTGCACAACATTTTGGCCTGATTTCGTCGAGCATAAAACAGTCTATCTCCACTTAGTATTGACTTCAATGTTCACTTTTAAATTTACATACGCTCAATCCCTGATAGTGAGCACTTTATCCCATAAATATACCACAACTTAAAACTATATATATATATTTTTCCCCTATTCAACGGTGTTCATCCAGCCCTTAAATTTACAGTATATAAGGAGGTCAATGGTTCATTGCCCTTCTTAGATGTTCTTGTTCAAAGAACTCCTTCCTCGTTTATTACCTCTGTTTAGAGGAAGTTTACTTTTACAGGTCTATATACTCGATGGGACTCTTTTTGTCCTAAACGACAAAAGATAAATTTGATTAGGACCCTGACACATAGGGCGTTAATGATTTGTTCGGATGACACCTTGAAACATGAAATCAGTTGTTTAACTAAGATCTTTGTGAACAATGGTTATGAACATTGTTCAATCGGTTATTCGAGATAAGACTGCCAAGTTCAACAAAATCAAACCTGTTTCAGTGGGTAAATGTCCGGTCTATCTTCGTTTACCGTGGTTGGGTAGGATTAGTGAATCCTTCGTCAAGCGTATTTCATGTAGTTCACGTGAGTGTTATTTTGCAGCGAACGTTCGTGTTGTCTTTCAAACTAAGTCCGTACTTTCATCTATGTGTAAAGATGTTCTACCCCCCCCCCGCCACCATATTAATTCTGTTATTTACCATTTCAAATGTAGTTGTGGATGCGACTACATAGGTAGAACGACACAGCGGTTGGACGTTAGAATCAAACAACACGTACCTGCTATAATACTGAATAAAAATTTTTCTTTGGGCGATACCATTCGTAACACGTATGGGTCTTCGATTGCGGATCACTTTATAAAGAATCCCACTTGTGCGATGATTTTCAGTGTGAACTGGTTTTCCGTTTTGGCCAGAGCACACTCATTATTCCATCTTAAGGTGTTGGAGTCACTTTACATCAGGTCCAGGCAACCTGCAAAGAGATTGTTTGCTTAGACTTGCTGTGCCGCGCTTCTAGCATCTTGGTTGGTATAATTTTTTAATAATTTTTTTCTCCCTGTCCACTCATTCATGTCATCCATGAGAGATTTTTTCTTTCCATTTCTTCATAATTTTAGTTCCCCGTTAACAGTTCTGATGAGAGGGACGAAACCGAATCGACTGGTGTGTGTTTTTTGTTTTAAATCTATCATATTTCCTAAATATAAAATTTCTTGCTTTTTATGCGTTAATACAAGTTCTGTACTGTTTCAAACATATATATATATATGTATATATATATATATATATATATATATATATATATATATATCATTCGCAGACAGTAATGTTTCGAAATATCACAGCTCCTCAGTGCGACTAGACCATCGAATGCCTAAAGCCCAGATCGAAATTTAGTGTCAGTCAGGCTTCAACCACACACACAAACTCACACACACACACACACACACACACACACACACACACACACACACACACACACACACACATATATATATATATATATATATATATATATATATATATAGATTTTCGTTCCGAGGGGACCTAGTAGCCGAATAATCTTAGTTAACTCAACTGTTGACCTAGATAAAATAGGGGCATATAATTTATCTGAAAGTAGACTGTGGGACATGAGATACTTAACCAATTCTGAATTAATTAGACATTCTAGTATAAGACTTTGACAAAAAGAGGTTAGAGGCTAATAGTTCAATGATTCAACTGATCGGATGGTTCAACATAAATCATAAAGACAGGCATTAGACAGGAATTGCACCAAGATGGAAAGCATCAGGCAAAAACTATTATATTATAGAAGTTGCAGAGAACAAGATTACACTTTGGACCACATTTCCTAAGGAACATTCAAGACTTATCTTCAAATCAGCAAGACTTGTGGTGATCTAGTTTCTAGTAGAAATTCCATTTGATGGGGGTAGTCAGGCAAATATAACACTGGAAATTCGAGAGAAGAGCTGGAAGACAATTTCCGATCAATGCATTCAGCTTTATCAGCTGTGGTTGACAATATTTCTAATCTGGTTGTTGATTAGTGGGATTACGGATTTATTCATATTCAACACGCTCTAAAAGAACACCCAGCAATCATTAGACTAACAATTTTAAGATGGTATACAGTCTTGTAATTTATTCGCAAACAGTTGCTTAGGCCCGTTGAGGACAGGCCAGCACACAATAAAAGTAGATACAGAAGGGTTACGTTGGTATGTCCAAAAGAAGTGACACCTATAAGCTATATAGACTAAACAGGTAGGAGTGATCCAAGGGGAAATACAGAAACACAATTTTCAACATTAAGTTTCAAATTTGAAGGGGTGATGTATGTGTGTTTTTCTGTGTGAGTATATATATATATATATATATATGTGTGTGTGTGTGTGTGTGTGTGTGTGTGTGTGTGTGTGTGAAAATATATAGAAAATAGAAAAGAACTCGCTAGGTAAATAATCCAAAGTTCTTTAGTATTTTTGTTATTATTTTTTAAAAATAGGGCTCGATACAAAAAGTAGAGCATGAATGTAATTATTTATTTAAAATTATTTTGCGTTGGAATCATATTTTAAATAAAAATTATATATATATATATATATATATATATATATATATATATATATATATATATAATAGTGGGGTATGAA
>CAHIKZ030000067.1:435000-450000 GCA_903632075.3 Acanthosepion pharaonis | reverse complement strand
CAGCTACGCACCATCTGTCCAGGAGAAAGATGAAAATAAACTCAACGAAATCTGGAAGATCATCAACAAAATTATGAAAGTCGTTAAAGCGGCTGTGCCCGCTATTAAAAAAGCCCGCAGCGTCTTATCATCTCCGACAGACATTGCGGTGCTCTTCCTCGCGATCTTTGCCTCAAACTCAACGGTTGATGACAAAAACCATCGCTTTCTCAACTTCCCACAAAAACCAAATGGGCCAGATTAAGAGTATCAACCCAGAAATATCTCAGATTCTAGCTATTTAACTGTTGCTTGAAGAAAAATATTTACCAATCATGTGGGAGCGGGCAAGCGTATGTTCGGTCTTCAAGAACAGAGGTAACCGCTCCCAATATAGAGACATTACTCTCCTCAGTATCATCAGTAATCTCTTTGAGACCTTAAGCACCAAGAAGTTCGTTAACTTCCTGGATTAGAACAATCTATGAGCTACGAGCATTATGGGTTTCGATTACCCCGATCCATGGCTGACATGCTAACTACGGTTACAAACAGAATTAGTGACGACTTCCACGACGCAAATACTGCAAGTATCCTAACATTAGATATCTCAAAGCTCTTTGACAAGGTGTGGCGCAAAGATTTGTAGCACAAACTCTCCAGCTATGGAATCAATGGAAGGGTTTTCTGTATTATAAAATCATTCCTAACAGGTGGAACCAGAATGCAGTTATTAACCTCTCCGGCCATCCCTCTATATGATTTACATAAATAATCCACCTATGAATATATTCGGATCGTTTTTAAACGGCTATGCTTTTGATACGACGATATACTGGCGCACCTCTAAAAAATCTTGATCAGTGATTAGCAGCTGAAGTTTTTTTCCGATCTAAAAGTAAATTCCATATAGAAAAAAGCCTGGCTACATTCAATGCTACTAAAGCTACATCACAGACGATCAAACCAGGAAATATCGCCAGTCACGATGAACGTATGTCCCGACCCGAGGAGGCCCTCATCTGGGAAGTATATTGGTCCTCAAAATCAAACCCGACTTCAAGTGGAATTCTTATATAGGATACCGTTATAGTATGCTATCTTCTACATTTATAAGAGCCAGATTAGGTCGAAAGTGTAGTACTGTTGGTATATTTCGGCAGGTGCTGTTCAGACACCATTTTCTAATCTTGATAGATTTCAAAGTGTCTCCGAGTACTTGTGGGAGATGGACAATGTTCCACACTACAAACACTCACACTGGCGGGATGTGACGAGTCTGTCACTGTTCTATCGCTGCTACCATAGAAACTGCTTGGGAAAACTGGAGTAACAGGTTCCACCAGGTGAGACCTTACTGGCAAGGACCCGCCATACACCTTACATAGTAACAAGCCATCTACATTCCCTCCGTATTCTGTCGTCGAGAAGTAATTTCCACTAAAACAGTTTCATCCTGCAAACCACTGCCCTATGAAACAGAATTCTCAGAGGAAATTCTCCGGTCACTACAATCTTAAGCTGTTCAAGTCCAGGATCAAGCATTATATTCCCCTCCTATCCGAATAAACTACCACTCTCTTAACATAATCTTCTACCTCGAGTGAATCAGTGCCTTGTACAGGGTGAACCCCATTGTAATGATATATATATATATATATATATATATATATATATATATATATATATATATATATATATATATATTCAGTTGTACGGATATGAGTTTATGACCTGGGTTTCATGCTTTTGCGATCATCAAACTAATGTTTGTCAGTTTTTTCTGATGATCGCAAAGCTTTAAACTCAGGGTCACAAACATATCTATACAACTGAATATGTTAGCTCTATCCCTGATATTTAGCACTTTCAAATAAGTACTGCGCATATAATATATATATATATATATATATATATATATATATATATATATATATGATACAAATGTTGCCATAACCTGTGGAAGCAATATGTCCGTCTATAAAAGGCTTCGTGGCATGCGTCACAATTTGTCTATGACAACCCGGCAAATAAGCGAACGTGGACAATTGACGCTTTATAACTAGTTGTTCAGGTTAGATGGAACTTGACCGCCCAGGGAGTCATATCATCTAGCGGGAAGAAAATACGGATTTTAAACGTTGGCTCCCTTGTAGTCAAGTCCAAACACCGAAAAGTTTATGTAAAAAAATCTAGACAGAAACATGATGTTTTTGCTTCTGAAGACTGACAACTTTCCGGAAACTCCTGTATCTAAGCCCGTCCCAAATAAAATGCGCTGTACTCTTTGTGGTACGGCCAATAGGGGGTCGGACATGTAGCCAGGCCTGCACCCTCGTGAGGTCATTCCAGCCTCAACGCCTGTCAGTTGAATTTTCACCAAATATGACGCTCCATATATCTCGCAAGATAAACAAATACATACGACACATACACACACGCAAACATTATCTATTTTTCTATCCCTTTCTCTCTCTCTCTCTCTATCTCTCTCTCTCTCTCTCTATATATATATATATATATATATATGTATTTATTTATATATATATATATATATATAATACATATATATATATATATATATATATATATATATATATATATATATATATATATATATATATATATATATATATATTCAGTATAACACCAGTTTGATAGTGCATGTAAATCAATTGTTTTTTTTCTATTAATGTTGGGAATGACGCCCCCAATATCAGACTTGAGTAATCCTTTGTATTGTGGACATGCTGCTTGGGTTTTCTCTCTCAGCAACGCTCCAGATATGGCGTTTAAGTCAACAATATTATGAATGAAATTAGTAGGTGAAACCCGAAAATAAACGGTTGTATGACACAGTGCAGAATCTTGCTGGACTTTTGACTTCCGCAATCCAAGATTTGATAATGTTGTCAAATTTAGGGGTGTACCAGTTAAAAATTGACCGTAAGTCCTTGTGCTCAAAGTGGAGATGCATGACCATCACAAACATTATAGCCCATGATGGAAGGCAATGGCTTCTGGTTTTGGAGATTTTGGAGACGGCATAATCATGATATAGACTACGTGGAAAAGAGAATGACTATTAATGAACAGTATTTAGCATCAGAATTCAGAAAAACTGAAGTATGAAATCAAGTCGAAAGGCGGAGAGAGGATGAGGGTAGGTGTAGGTGCTCTAGGACAACATGACTCTTCACACTGTTAAGGTTGTGACTTGGATTTGCTACCCCATCTCTCTTACTCACCAGACTTAGCTCTATCTGACGTTTTCCAGTTTCCAAACATCAATTTCCTCCTGCGTAGTCGCCATTTTGAAAACTATGTGCTGCTGGGAAGTGTTTTTGAAGGGCCAGAAAGCTATCTTCTTCCCTGATATTATTGCAATGCTTAAACATCGTTGGACCAAGTCTATATTGAAAAAATAATAAAAAACTGTCTAGTTTCTCCAACTCCTTCTGAGTGAGGGTCAGAAATTTTTGAACGACCCTTGTATATATGGGAAGAGTAATATCTTTTAATTTAAAAGGAGTTGTTATTTCTTCCCACAAACTGAATAATGTCTGCAAAACAATTCGCAAGAATGGTGCTAAAGTTGAATAGAAATGGAAGAATTAGGTTTACGGAAGTAAGCCGATAGACTGCACAAGTGGATTCCACGTTTCTTTCATTTAGAAGATGATTGGTTAATGATGACACAGATAATCAGCTGTAGTTGAAATTTCTAGATGTCACCATATGTGTAACTACTAAAAAGTTTCATCTCTCTCACCTCTGCACTGTTTACATCTATTTGGGATTCTTCACTTCCCGCACTTCTGCACTGTGTAAGTCTATTTTGGCTTCTTCACTTCTCGCACTTCTGCACTGTGTAAATGTATTTTGGCTTCTTGCTTTCCAGACAACAATGATCTAAACATATGAATACAGTTATCAATCATCATCTACCTCCTTGAATCTTGTTCTTTTATAGTCACCTCTCCTTAATAATTAATTTTCAAAGATTCTTTCTCTGTCAGTAACCCATTTGCGTCTTAATGTCATTGTCGCTTCTCTTGAAGTGCCATTAAAAATATCTTGTGATAATGAGAGTAAAGATGTATATGCTTCTACAACTTACTCGAAGACATTTTCTGGACTGGTTTGAGTTTCAGTAAATGTTTATTCATATCTGATGTCTCGGGACTAGATTTCGAGCAAGTCACTTCTCGGTGCATCCTTAAATATAGTCAACGCGGGTTTTGCTGCTATGGTTTTAAATTCACATGCGCAAAGTGGAAACGTTGAGGGTCTTTTGCAGTAACTGTTAAAGTAATACTTTGGTGAACTTTTTATGTATTCTTTTTAAGTCACTCAACTGAGGAATATTCATTTCTTGTAAATAGAAATGCCAGAAAACATGTAGTGAATACCAGTTTCTCTGTATACAGTATCACTGATTAATTAAAGACATGGTCAAATACGTACTTTAGATGAAAAAGATGCATACCTATACTAGCTTATACTATCAAGAAATTTTAGACGCTCACAGGAAATAATAATTTTATATATGAAAAAAAAAATACATGCGTATGCATTCATGTTTGTGCTGAAACCTGTACATAATGGTGTAGTTTTTTTCTTCATAAATGATAATTGATAATACCAGGTTTGAATGTGTAAATTAAACAAAATCTGTTCTATGCTTGTGTAGCAAAACTAATAGAAGTATATTCACTTAAGGGCGAACCAGGCGTGTGTATAGTCTGACTCTATGTGTACGCGTGCTTTTGAATGTGTGTGTAGATTTCTGAAAACAAATATTCCATCAAACGTTTGCATATATACTTTTTAAAAAAATATTGTCATATAGGAATTACGTGACGCTGCAGTAGACCAAGTGGCCATAGAGGATACGCATATATAGATGTTAGTGCGTGTCTAATTGATCGCTCTTTCTATTCTAACCTCTATTACTATACGGACCGGTATTCTCTACTCTATTCACAATATCATTTCTCTATTCGGATCACTATACGAATTACTTTGGAGAGAGTATTATCAAGCAAGTGCTATTAGTGCGAGTGATATTCGAAGGCGTCTGATACCAGCATTTTACAACAGGGTACTACAACTATAGTACGGTATACTATTGTTGTATTTTCGATTACAAAGTCTCTACTACAACGTGCATTATGTAAGTGACAACGAGTATTCTTTGGCATTACAAAAGTGTCAACGAGTGTTCTTTAGCATCAAAAACATTTTCAGACATATATATATATATATATATATATATATATATATATATATATATATATATATATATATATATATGTAAACAATCCTTCCTTAAAACGACAGACACGGTACTACGGTTGAGCTTTTATTTAATTTTTCTTGTGTTCTGACAAGAGCTTTCTTTTCTGGACAAAGAGTGTGTAAGAACTGTCCGAATGTTCTGTATTTCCGAGCGCTTTCAGCTATACCTTTTAGCCATTATCAAGGATGATTCAATTATCAGCTTAGTAGAGTGTGTTGCATTCTGTGTATGTTCAGTGTGTGGTAGTGATGTTTTTAGTTTCGAATACGGTTAGCACATTGTGGCTTTGTTCATAGTTAATATTGTTAAGAGTTGGCTTTTCTTTTTTTATTATTAGAGCTTCCATTATTTTTAGTCTTTTTTTTTTGCAAGTGGATGCAGTTAATATATTTGTGTTTTTCTACTAGCATGTTCCTAATAGTGTCAGGTAAATCTGAGTGTGTGTTTAAATGTGTTCTGATGGAACTGTGATCAGATAGGTGTAATGTAAAACGTCTGGATAAACATATATATATATATCTTTCAATTTGAAAAAAAATCTTTATTCAATAACTGAAATAGAAAGGCCAGTAAACCTAATTCACCCTGATGAAACAAAATCAGGGCACCAACTGAATGATACGGATCCACAAAAAGTAAATTCAGAGTAAAATTAAATACTGTTGTATTATAAATTCCATTCCTTAGTTCATCAAGGAATACGTTGTTTACGTTTTGGTTACGAAAATAACAAAAATAAGCAGATGTAGAAATTCGAGCAGATATGGGCTTTCGAGAAGATCAGATCAAGAGGATGAGCATTCTGTTAAAAATGCGAAATTGAACCTCGCTTAACCACAAGGCACTCTGTGACAGAGCGGTCTAAAGCCCGCCATATATGACGGTGATTTGCTCTAAAAAAGGATTCAGTGTCGAAAACTGACAAATATTTTCTTTATTAAGTCTCTCAATTTCGCGTGTTTATGTAAGTAATTCACATTGTAATTACTGAGCGCTTTCGCACGGTCATTTAAAAATTACCATCTCAACGGAATGCAGATTTTCTCTCAGCTAAAATAAGTTTGTCTGTAATATACACTTGAATATGTTTTTTGGAAAAGATCGAAAGTATTTAGGTTAACAAAAACTACGGCACCTTCCTTGATGAAATCCATCTTAAAATCAGGAAAATGATTAGACAAAGGGAATGATCAGTAAAAAATAGACACAATATGTCTATAGTAATCAATAAAACAAGTTTAAATGAAGATATATTTGCCTATATATATATATATATATATATATATATATATATATATATATATATATATATATATATATATGTATGTTAAATCATATCACCCAATCAAGATAAAGCCAGACATATCCTTACAAATAGCAAAAACTCAAGAAATAAATATTGCCAGTATTAGACGTATAAATCGTAAAAAATAAACAAACAATAAAATCTCAATATTTATATTTAATATTAATTAAAAAATTAAATTATATAAATTTCCAGGAAACTTTAATGGAAAATTTTTGCATCACGTTTCCTGAAATGTAGACAAGACTCAGAATACAGACAAGCAAAAAATAAGTGAAAATAATAACATATTATTATGCATATATATATATATATATATATATATATATATATATCTGTGTGTGTGCGTTTGTGCATGTGTGTGTGCGCGCATGCGTGTGTGAGTGTGAGTGTGTTTATGTATTTGTGGGCGTGTGTGTGTGTGTTTATGTACATGTGCGTGTGTGTGCGTTTATGAACATGTGCGTGTGTGTGTGAACCTGTTCATGTAGTTCTTTTTAAGCATTCATAGTGTTGTGATGAAAAAAAAATAACAGTAGTTAAAAAAATCATGAATGGATACTAACAGAGGGATTCCTATTTATGCACAAAAGCATTGTGACGCAGGCGTTTAAGCCTGTTTCTGCATGCGTACGACGAAAATGCAACGAGCTTCTGAGAAAAAAATCAATTTTTATTTGACATGCGTAAGTGCGTGTATAAAGTTTGCATAGAATTCGGTCAAAATTGGACCACATGTGTATATATATTATTGTACTACATAGATCGGTGTACTGCAATATATATATATATATATATATATATATATATATATATATATATATATATATATATATATATATATATATATATATATATATATATATATAGATAGATGATAGATAGATGTGTGTGTGTGTGTGTGTGTGTGTGTGTGTGTGTGTTTGTATGTGTGTGTACGCGGGTTGTGTGTGTGTGTGTGTGTTTGTGTGTGTGTGACTGCTTGTGTTAGAATTTTCAGAAAATTTCAATTATTTATACTCTATCACGTAAAATATAGGAGAAAGACAGATTCATATGAATGTTGTAGTTCTGCAAATATTATAGAGTTTAATCTAAATTTTAACTGTTGCATTTTCTTGCTAATTGAAGCAGAATGTAAAATACTTTTTCCAATATGAATGACTTATTCTAATTCATTAAATATGTGAATTTTGAAGAAAACGTAAGAGCAGAAGCTAGGGTGTGAGGGTCTGTATGCGCATGTGCGTGCGGGATTATGTTTGCGCACGCGCGTCTGTGTATGTCTGTTGGTGTATTTGTGCGCGCCCACTCAAGTGTGTGTAGTTATAACCGTGTGTGAATGTAAGAAGTGTAGACACTGATGTCAACACTGACAGGGGAGAGTCTGTTTCATGCTTGAACGCAATCATCAGGCCATCTGAAAGCCAGTGTGCAAAATTTATACATTCGCACATGCATTTTCCGTGATATTTATACGATGTATCGTATGTTAAAACTATATATATATATATATATATATATATATATATATATATATATATATATATATGTGTGTGTGTATATATATATATATATATATATATATATATATATATATATATATATATATACATAATTGTAAGTAGTTAAGTAAATTATACTTACAGTACGAAGGGTATAAAAGAAAAGACGAAGATATTTATAGTAGTTATATTTTATCACGTCAGACATTGTTTAGAGTTTGGGACATATATATATATATATATATATATATATATATATATATATATATATATATATATATATATATAGAGAGAGAGAGAGAAAAGTATGCAGGTGCGTACATGTGTACAGAAAAAGGAGTAAACTACAAAGAGGAAGAAGTAAATACCTGGAATCATATATATATATATATATATATATATATATATATATATATAATGAGGATAAATGATAGGAGGAATAGTAAGATAAGATTATGAATATAAGCATAAAACAACTACATATATTAATAATGCAAAATTCATATTTAATTATTAGGATATATTTCCGGTCTTAATCAGCTTGTCTTTATGTGAAACTAACTATAACAATATTTCATACTGACTACACTTCTAATTTCTGCAGTTCCATAATGTCAGATGTTAATTGTGTCTGTCAACAATCTTACACTAAATCACACATACACAGGCACTCATACGTCCATACAAACTTACGCATAAATTCTCATATATATATATATATATATATATATATATATATATATATATATATATATATATTATGAAGATAGAGAGTGTAAGAATGAGAGAAATGTCATATATATATATATTTCTTTTATTATCCGCTTGACCTTGAAAACACAACATAATCATGTATCAACTCATCATATATATATATATATATATATATATATATATATATATATATATATAAGCTTTATATTCCACATTTATTTTTCATGAATGAATAAAATGTACAATATAAAGTGTTTCGTCTTTAAACCGAAGGCTATTGATTAAATATTTTTATTAATGGTATCATATATGTATTAGCTTAGGTCGGACGGAAATAAAAATCCAGTATTGTAACCGAAGTTTGTTGCTGACCACGAAATACTATTATTCTCTGAATAATGTCTTTATTTCATGTCTAAAACTACTTGTTAAGTACGAAAAATAATTTGTCTTTCTGTCATTCAATTACTCGCCATATAGAGATACACATAAACACACTCGAATGTACTGATATATTAACCCCTATTCTATCTAGATGAATTGATTATTCTGGTGGATTTGTGAATTTCTAACCAAGATTTTGTAATTAAATTATTACAAAGAAATGGTGCACAGTTTGCTAGGCAATTTTCAAACAGATCTCAAGATTGGTTTCAGAGCTTCACTCCTCTCCGAATAGCTGCCACCGACGAGACTCTATGCGCCTTCATCTGAAATCCCGTTTGAAAAGAAATTCGTTCCATGGTTTTTCGGATGATATCCGCTCGATGTGGATCAAACAGAATCTGTCTTTGAACTCTACACAGTGATTGCATTTTTGAACGGATATCCCCATGCACACACCCACTCCCACACCCACGCACACACACACATATACATATATATATATATATATATATATATATATATATATATATATATATATATATATATATAAATATATATATATATATATATATATATATATATATATATATGTGGGCATATATATATATATATATATATATATATATATATATATATATATGCCCTACATTAACTTTATGTATAAGTTAATCGAAATGTCAGTTTTATGGACATATTTTTCTCAGTCAATTTTTCGATATAATTTAATGTACTTATGCAGTCAAATGTTATAATTGCAAGGCACCAAGATAATTTTGTCCTGTAGAGCTGTCCATAACAATAAATCCCCTGAAGCATTCATATACATTCAGTTTAAAAACACACACACACACACACATCGCCTGGTCTTGCACATCTACAGGGACTGAAGTTAACACCAGACCTCAAGTTCTACTCGTATAGACAATCCATCACGAAAGACGTTACAAAAATGGACAATTCCTTCTACCGCTCCAAGTATTACTTGCTTAACCCCGCTATGCACTGTGTCTGCAATAGCCATTTGACTCAAAAATCATGGAGGATGTCTCGCATATCTTGCCTTGGGTTTCTTAGACCTCACTTCCGTGACTCGACGGAATTCGATCCCTTTTCCACAAACTCTTGCTGTTCAACCGCTATTAGCAGAATCTGTTACGAACGTTCAGCTAGGATGTACCCCGTCACATAGACTGACTAAATTCATCCTCATTTCTTTTATATTTATATTCCATTGAAAAGAAGTGAGTTCCACCCAGGTTCTTCCGCTGCACTGTTGCAATGTTTGACGGACTGAAGAGGGCACACCTCCATGATGACTATAACATGACGCTCTTGAAGTCGAGATCTACACTTATCGCTTCCACATATCTTCCAAATTTGAAACCCTGAGTACATTTCTATACTCCCATACAGAATTCCCATTTAGTAACTAATGGGTTGGACTATATAAATTCCGTTATGATTTACGTGTTTTCGTATTTTTCCAATGAAACATGACCCAAGGCACTTGTTAGTACTTCGGAGAGTTTCTAGGCCACTCTATAGTTCTTTGATTTGCTCAGTGGTAAGGCTTACCAATGTGTTCATGCAGCATTACAATTTTCGTACGCTTCCTTGGAATAACGCAGACAATAGCCGTAGGACAACTAATCAACAGTCGAGACAGTAGTGTCTGGGCATTATTAAAATTTGATTCAATCACGGAAGATGCAATATTTTTCAAGACCAAACGCATTTCATCCTACACCTCGAAAATAGATTCATATTGCTGCACACCACTGCAAATGACCTAATCTGAGGAAAAATAGAAATCGATTACACACCTTCATTCCAGAGGCTTTAAAACTGACCGTTTGATGAAAGAAAGGAAAGTAAAGCGGTTGTTTCAATTAATTTGCACAAGGTTTTATATATGAATTGAATATTCCAAATTTAGCAACATGCAGCTGAATAATTTCTGTTAATAGCGCAACTAAGTTTAATAATATATATTCTATGAGATACTAGCATTGTTACGTTATTTATAGCGATAGAGAGGTAAAGAGTAAGCGGTACAGATTATGTGGATATTTACGGAAGATAAACGGTTAACCCTAAACATGAACGGATAAAGGTTGTAGTAATCGGGGAAGTAACCTCTTGGGAGTCGATTTCACAATGTGGTTATTTATAACTACATAATCACGGTACAAGACTTCCCATAACTGCTAACTTCACGGATACGTATGAAACAAACTGATATCAGTTCTGTTACCAATATTTTTCATGGAATTTTTCTATTACAGTCAGCTTTGAATAAATGCTGTTCTTTTTTTCTTTCTCGTCTTTCCGGCTCCTCAAATGTATATGTTGTATATCTTGTCACAAATTTAATTTAGTCATTAAACAACTGGTATGTCTTAAGATGTTTTAGGACTAAAAACATAATTTTTACTTTTCGTGATTAATCTAGCCAGGTAGATTGCCTAGCGATTGAATTTAAATTTGTATGCAATATTTAAATTCATAAAATTTTGGCCTTTAAAATATCTTTTAAGTATGTTTTACTGTCTTTTTTCTTGCTATCATTTTGCTGCTTTTTTATCCTTCGTTTTGATATCTGTTTTTCTTTTGCCATTTGTTGCTATCTATTATTTGCTATCATGTTCTTTCTGATCTCTTTGTTTTTCTATATTTTCTATTGTTTTTTTTTTGTTATATTTTTGGTGTGTATTTTTGGTAACTTATTTGCTGTTACCTTTTTAGCCATTATGATAAATCAGTCAGTTATGTGTCATGCGTGTTACACACTTAGGCGAACATGTATCTTCGATACATGACAGACGATACGCAGTTGGTTGCTATTTCTTTCAGCGGTAAACCAGTTCCTATCCAAGGCGACAGAATCCGGTCTGTCCTGCTATTTATCCATAGCTGGGGGAATAAGAAGAGGATTGGTACCTTTCCCAAGGGTATTAGCACGTAAGTGAATGTAATGGATTCGACTGGAATCCGATTCCTCAATCCGAGCCGCTATTCATTACGCCGCCATGCCTCGTTCTTGCAAGTTTTGCTATATATTTATATTTTCTTTTCGATATGTGATTTTCTGGTATCTTTATTTGCCATTTATTTTTGTCTCATTTTTCTTAGTCTATGTTTATGGTGTATTTTCGATCCATTTTCTTTTCTTTTTTGCCAGGGATTATCTTTTTCCCTGCAAAAAATTTAGCGAAACCTGCTAAATTCACCTGCTTTAATTATATCTTTATGTCGTTGTCCCTGCGAATTGCAGCGGAGCACACATCTAAATACCAACCATGTATTGCACAGCATGATGATGGCTGACTGAGTTCATACAATAACGAAGTTTTCTCTACAAACTGTTTCAACCGTCAGCCTGAAAAAGCTAAAATCATATCTCCTCTGACAAGCTGATATGGTGTCACCCATTCATTGTCTCCTGGCGATGTTTTCTGATCCAGTTAAGGCCCAGTAACAGAGGCCGTCATGTCAAAAATTGTTCCGTTGATCGGCATTTACAAAACGTATAGAATGCAGTATGTTTAACATGGCGTGGAATGAAGGTTTTGAGTGTCACCAGGATTGAATTGCGGTGACATTTGATGGCATATTCGCCTTCATTAATTTCTTAACATTCACTTCAGTCCCGCCTTTTCATCACCTGTGGAGACCTTTATTTCTTATGCTATCTGCCCAGAATACATATTTTTTTCTAGTAAACCATAGTCACTTATTCCAGAGAAAGAAAAAATAAGGCATCACTGGACATCGGAGATAAGAGTTTCAAACATGAAGCAGTTTATCGTTTGGCAATCAAATGGAATTATATTCTAATGCGTATTTTACATCAGATCAACTATACTATGCATCTGTGTTCATTTCTACAAAGGGAATATGAAAAAAGTATGCTGTATAATGCTGATTGTAAGTTTGGGGAACATACAGATATTTTAGTATTATTAATACGAAATATAGTGAATATCCATGAATGTGCTGTTACCTCGTAATATTCAGCAATGTGGATTGTAACGAACAGCCTGGCCATTCGAGAGACAATAGAGAGAGATATATACACTAGCAGGGTTTGACCTGCAGCCATCTAGAAGAAACCACACTCAAATCCTGCGAGCTTCAAAGAGATCGAACATATAATAATTGATTAATTAAAATTAAAAATAACTAGCTAACTTTATTTCAGGAAAAAATGAATTCTGACAATTCATTAAATTTGTCAATCATATCTTTTGATTAGTGTAGTTTATTTTCCACGTAATTCCGAGGAGAAACAAGAAAAAGAACGGTATTTTTACTTTTAAGTATTACTTATATAAAGAGATTATAATATGCATTATATATATATATATATATATATATATATATATATATATATATATATATATATATATATATATATATATATGTTTGTATCTTTTCTGTTTGAAGTTTCATTAGATTTTAGAAGTTAACATATCTATTGACGCTCAACCCAGTATTTTTTTTGCGAACAGTATATATTTTATTCGTTTTCTACAGGTTATAAAACACACTGCAGGCTATTTAAAATCATAAAATATTTTTAGAATTTTAAGAATTTTGAGGTGGGGTGAGATAATAGTGATTTATTAATACAACTCTTACTAATCAGACCATTTGGGTGAGAAAAGCTGGATACATAGCTTTGCCAAGTATATTTGCGCAGAAGTGAATGCAAGGAAAGCGACTGATATTTGATTTCAAACCCATTACACCACCCGAGCTTACAGCAACTGGTATTATCCAGCGGTCAAACATCTAGGTACTGACCAGGCTTGAGGTAGCTTAACTCCTGTGATTGGAAGGGCAGCAGTGTTTCATCGTTATGTGGATATAAGCATAAGCTGTTCGATTTTTAGAGCATTTCGTCTTATCATCATGTTGAAAATATAAGTATCTAGAAAAATGTTTTTGACGTCAATCTAGCGTTTTTAGTAATATTGCGTTTATATATATATATATATATATATATATATATATATATATATATATATATATATAACATTTTCAAGTGGTACCAAATGCTGCGTGTTTTTTTTTTTAACGTTTACAGATATCCCGCCTGTGTGTATGTGTGTGTGTGTGTGAGAAGAGAGAGAGAGAGAGAGAGAGAGAGAGAGAGAGAGTCGTGTGACCGTCAGTTTAGGTATCTCTGTATCTGCATAACATGTGCAAATCATTCATATTGCATTTCCCAATGCAGTGTACATGGAAATTTACGATCTTTCGCATTTCTAGCACCTTATCTCGTCATTTGTTTTATTTATTTCCTCGTTTGCTGCGGACTTTGTTAGACCACGTTTCTTTTTTCCAACGAATTCCGACACTAATTTGCCAAACATGCTCTTCCAAATTTCTACTTGCTTAGTTTTTTAAAATTATGTGGTTTCTTTGCAGGAAATAATTATCTTGCTCGCTCTCGATTTTCCATCAACATAATTATTGCTATCAATTACCTTATCACCCTATTTATGACTTTCTGTGTTTTCCATATATATATATATATATATATATATATATATATATATATATATATATATATATATCAATATCATTTAGATTGCAATGAGAAAATACCGGAATGGGAAGCATATACAAGGAATATATTAAATTGATATTTTATATATCTCGGATATCAAAACTCGTCTTTACAAAAATGTATTTTATTTCAAGCATCTATATATTGGTGAAAGAGAAAAACATACATAAAACATACATAATATATATTATTAATATTATATTAATTATTATTATTATTACAATTAATAATT
>CAHIKZ030000067.1:402500-430000 GCA_903632075.3 Acanthosepion pharaonis | reverse complement strand
GACTACCTGCGGATTGCATGAAAGCGTAGGAACCACACATTAGTGAACAGTTTCCATTTACTTGCTGCCCAATTTGGAAACCAGAGTTTTCTTTCTATAGAATTGTTTCCCCGACAGTTAGAGACCCACTTATTTACCTGTGTCCGGCGAGATCACCGCTCTCAGTTAACTGCAAGAACATTCGCCGCACTCAAATCACAGCGAAGGGAAAAGTTCACCGAAAGAAATGTTCACTGTAAAAGGAATAGAAATTAAATAATATATTTAATGTGTTGTAATTTATTAATCAAATTACCTAAAAAAGCTTTAAAATAGCGCAAAACTATATAATAACTGTCATTATGTATTTGAATTTAATTAATTTAATAATTAAAGCAAGACTTTTTAATTAAGAATTTTAATAACGAATGTTATGCACTATTCTCCTCAAGTAGCCAGGGACATACTTATATTCTTTGTAATTTAGAAACATATGTTTTAGTTTTTGTTGTTTCTTTTTCTATTCCCATCCGTTTCGCTCTTAGGTAAATTTATATATATATATATATATGTATATAAATAAAAAGAAAGAACAGTAAGATATAAAATCCGGTGTTCTTATAGATATTTTTATTTTTACAAAATAGTGCTCAATGTAAATTTACAGAGCATTAATATTATAAATTAATTGATTTAAAATATGTTTTTTTCGCTACACAGTTCCAACCATGTTTCAAAAATAGAAGCTAAAAACCCCGAATTTAATTTTGCAATTAAATTAAAAGCATTAGTTCCATTTCATCTTCAAGCGAATAATATATGGTGGGTATTTGTGCCGCCGTATCTCTTTATACAAGTTTCATTAAAGATAACTGGAATAGTAGAGCGATTAGCTTCTTTGTTGGCTACCGGGTCATATAATTTATTAATTGTTTATTTAGGCAGCAATCTCTCTTGTATGTAAGTTTAATTTAATGAACCTTTTATAGACGAGGGATTGCTTCCCAAATAACCAATTGGTAAATGCGATGACCTGGCAGTCTAAAGGAAAGAAATCACAATTCCTTTTTCGCTGTCATTAATCACACACACACACACACACACGCATATATATATATATATATATATATATATATATATATATATATATACACACACACGAATAAATGTTAATGGTCAGAGTTGAATCAGACAAGGGAAGAGTAGTATTAAGAATTGCTCAATACACGTTTAAAAAAATAAGTTAAAATAAAATGTAGAGAATTTAGTTTTCAAAATTAGGAGGTCAATTAAAATATTCGACTACTGTTTCCACTTGGCGGGCTGTTCTGGCGATACTTTTAAAATGATCACTTTACCTTTAACGAAAGTGTTAATGTGATCACTTTCAAAGTATCCCCCGAAGAGACCGTCAGTTCGAAACCGTGTTCGTGTATTGTAAATCACCTTCTGATTTTTTATATATAACTAGCAGTAGAGCCCGGCATTGCCAGGGGATATAACAGTAAGAGATAGATCAAGTATCGACCATCATAAAGACTGAAAAATAAAATTGACAAAGATTATTGTTTAAGGTTGACGGACACGCATGTCTTAATTAGTTTTTTTTTTTTTTTAAGAATTGGTCAAACCCAAACTCAAACAAAAACATTGTTTTCAATCGTTATAAGTCTCCCGATTGAATAGAATAATTTTATAAACAATTGTCTTGTAAATGGAATTTTTAAAGCATTATGAATGTAAAAATTAAGAAAAAGTGTAAGACAATAAGAAACACTACATGCCAAAAAAAAAAGTGAAGTTTTGTTGAAATCGGTTTGAAAATGTAGGTAGCCTTTCTGTAATCTTTTAGTTTTACAATTTATGATTTTACTTATTGAATACAGTAAAAAATTGCATATTTTGCTTGTGGTGATTCATAATTAGAATTGTGATTGGATATATATTCCACTCGTTGTTTCTAATACAAAAATATTAACTTTATTTGGGTTTATTAATTATGATCTAACAAATCTTGTTCATTTAGTAGCCTTTCTGTAATAATAATCTTTTACAATTTATGATTTTTTACTTATTGAATACAGTAAAAATTGGACACCATGTATTTAAAAGTAGTTTCCCGTTCCGGTTATTATTTTTAGTTAGGACTTGTGTATGTTTAGATTTCATTATCTTTCCCTAAAGATAAAGAATTTATCCGATGTTTGTATTCGTACAATCAGTAGAGATCGTTAGACTATTGTTTAAGGTTGACGGACACGCATGTCTTAATTAGTTTTTATTTTTTACGAATTGGTCAAACCCAAACTCAAACAAAAACATTGTTTTCAATCGTTATGAGTCTCCGAATTGAATAGAATTTTATTATAAATAATTGTCTTGTAAATGGAATTTTTAAAGCATTCTGAATGTTAAAAATAAAGAAAAAGGTGTGCAAGAGAATAAGAAACACTACATGCCAAAAAAAAAGGGAAGTTTTGTTTTATCGGCTGAAAAATATTGGAAATCCGCTCCCATATTTAAAGGAACCCACACACATAAACAACCCGATGTGAGTTGGCCCCTTCCATTTTCACGATGTCTCCTAATCGTGTTTTCAAATTGATTTTGTACAAAAACAATTATATTTTTCCCATATTTGGCGCTGTTAGAACCACCACAAGGTAATTTTATGTAGTCCTGTGAAGTTTTGTTGAAATCGGTTGAAAAATGTAGGAAAACCGATCCAATATATAAACGTTACACACACACACACACACACAATCTGCGTTTTATAATAAGTAAGATAAATAAATGTAAATGCATGTGTTTTCACACACACACACACACACACACACATATATATATATATATATATAAGTGTGGCTGGTCCTGCACGTGCCGTTGTCGGGCTGTCGGTTTCCTGGGAACTGATTTGTTTGACCCTCGTACCTCGAACTCGACAGGAGAGTCGACTGTATATATATATATATATATATATATATATATATATGTGTGTGTGTGTGTGTGTGTGTGTGTGTGTGTGTGTACTTCTAAAATTATTAATTTTAAAATTTAATGGATTCATGAGATGAAGTTTCTGCGCGTTACAATCTTCTCACGGTGAACATTCCTAGCGATGCACATTCGGAAATAAAATTGTTTACCTCATAGGTCGAGGGAGACGTAGCGGAATCTGAATTCCGCTTTTTTTACAGGGCCATTCATGCAAAAATGAACACCCAAAAAAATTCTCTTAGTTTTGAACTCTACACGCCGATTTTAATTTCAGCGAAGATAAGCATTCTCTATTCTCATATCCTACATCAAATTATGTATTTTAATTATACATAATAAATATAACGATATAACATTATTTTTTATTTCTTATTTTTTTTTAACTTAAGATGCCTAAATTGCCTATAGACTTATTAATAGTGTCCATCATATCTCTATCTGATTTCATCGTCTTCAATGTAATATTTGACTTAAGCGTCATGGCGCCCAATTTCCAAAATCATTATCATCATCTTCATTTCAGTTATCTTCGCATAATCTTAATAATATCAGCACATAAATTGTCGATAACTGAACTACGGCATTTTCATATCTTTACCTGTTATCTGCAACATCATTTTACAGCTGTGTAATTCATTATAATAGACGTTAGGCTCACATCTATCTTCGTTCGATTCGCTGGAGTAATCAACATTTTTTGTTGTCGATGGTGTTACCGTCGTCCACATTCCACAACGACATCTCATTTTTTTTTCTTTCCGTCATTCTCAATTCCATTTTCTGAAATGCTAGAAACTTATTCCAAAATCAGCTTTCCCCGAACCCTTCACTTACCCTTGCAAAGAAACGGTTTGGCCATCTCCCCAAACTATTTTCCAAGCATCCCTCCCTTAATTTTTTATTTTTTTTTATTATCCGTCCCGATCGTCTTCAGCCAACGCTCAATCTATATCCCTCCCTCCTTTCCGTTCATCCTGCTGCAGGGTCATTTTTTCTCCTTCTTTGCAAACATTCCTTGCTTTATCGTTTCTCTTCGATTTTTTTAAGCATATTTTCAGTTTCAATCATTTGCTTTCATCGTTTTGTATTGCCTTTTTTTTCTTTGTCCTTCTTTAGCTGTCAATTTCTTTTATTTATCAATCTCTCCATCAACCCCTCCCTCTCGTTTTCTTTTTCTCTCTGTCTATCTTTTATACAATTTCCTGAATTCTGCATTTTTCCTCATTTCTATTAATCTTTCAACATGTCTCTCTTTCTCCGCCTATCTAGTTGTTATACAATCACCTGATTTATGCATTCCACTTACAGTCGTATTTATCTGCCTCTCTACCTTGTCGCGTTTCTCTCTTTCTTTCTTTTTTATATAGTTTATGTAATTTACTTTATAATCTTAGTCACTCTTATTCTGATTTCCTTATATTCTCAAGCTTTTCATATATAAGTTAATATCTTATATTTCTTTCTATATTTCTTCTGTCTTTAAAATTAATTACGCAACCATTTCTTTCTTTGTTTCATTCTAACCTGTAAAGAGTTTGATAAACCGTAATATTAAGAAACCAAACAATCAAAAATGTTTTCGTTCTTGAGTTATATCTAATTTCTTTCTGACTTTTCGTTCGTCCTCATGCATTCAGTTTCTTTCCTTGAACCTTTCTTTTTCTTTACCGTCTTTAAAAAAGCATAGAAACATTGTGTATGTACCTCTCGGCCTATTTTAAATTGTATCTTTCTCTTTACTCCTCCTCCTACTACTACTCCTACCCTACTCTAATTCACGTGTCATTATTTTCTATACATTACGTATATCGACACTCAAAACATATTTCCCGCTCTATTTTCTGTCTTTCTTTCTCCCGTTATTTTCTCCTCTCTCACCCAACACAAATCTTTCTTCTTCTCCTTTTGCTTCTTCTCATGATGCTTTCGCTTTTGCGTTTTCTTCCAACTACTGCAAATATCTTGGCACTTGTCCCGTATTCTTTTAACTTAATCCCACCCTCACGCATCCATAGACGCCAGAGCAACCACCACTGCACCTTATCTCCACCTCGCCTCTACCCACCACCACACATCGACTCATTGCGGCCAGGGACGCGGCCATTTCCTTGCCAAATTCATCCATTCATTCATACATGCACCATCGTCATCTAGCCCCACCTCCAACACGAATCGTACAGCCGTACATCTCTAGCACATTTTACTCCCAGCGCCTGCGTTTTGCTTCCCTCTCCAACTTTGGGAACATCACATTAATCTGCTTGTAACATCCCTTACCCAATTCACAAGCCGTCTAACTTCTACCAACTGTATCTATCTTTCTACAACCCTCTGGCCCTTCTCCATTCAGCATTTCTTTCTTTCTCGGTTTGGCGCCTTTCTATCTGTTTGCCCTTTCAACCTGCGGGCCAACAACGTCAACTTTCGACCGGAATTTTTCTACATGCTTTTTGTTTTTCTTTTCTTTATTTTACTATTTTTTAAAAAAGTGTTTCACAATTTATTTGGTCTATAATTTTCTTTTCGATATTTTGCATTTATTTTATTTAATTATTTCATTTAATCCACTGCATTATTATTTTTTGATTTCTTTGTTTATATTTTTGCATATTTCGATTGCATAATTTATAATTCACATTGTATTTGAAAAAAAATGCGTACTCTCCATTTGTTCTCACTTTTAGTTTTTGCCTATATCAACTTCTCTCTCATATATATATATATATATATATATATATATATATATATATATATATATATATATGTATGTATGTGTGTGTGTGTGTGTTGTGTATGTGTCTATGTGTTGGTGTATGCGTGTGTATATATGAGCTTCATTGAAGATGCCTGAAAAGAGATTACGATGAAGCCTTTTTTTTAATCGCAGTGCCTTGACAGTCATCTTAAATGAAACTTGTATGAAAGAGTGATTCCTATCTAATTGCAATTATATATATATATATATATATATATATATATATATATATATATATATATACCCCGTTTCTTTCGAAAAGAATGCGTGCTGGTACGCGTGTGTTCGAATATATATATATATATATAGAGAGAGAGAGAGAGAGGGATAGATAGATAGATAGATAGATAGATAGATAGATAGATGTTGTTCATTTTATCGTAGGCAAAACCATAGTACGATTAGGATGCAAATGATGCGCAAAGTAACCAACTCCTAAGGGAATATGTTACAAAGTCAAACCGAACAAAAATGAGCTCAATGCCATATTTATTTGCTCGGCATTACTATATTATTTTTAATAACTTTCCGATGTACAATGACAGAACACAACGACTCGTTTCATGCCTTTTCATGCAGTCATCAGGGGGTCGGCAACTGTGAATATGAACATTTTTTTTACCCCTTGACCAAGATTTTACAACGAGACAAGCTGATATGTAAATAATATGAATACACCAACTGAGCTCACTGAGTGTGGAAATTCTCATACGACCAATATACAAATTCAGAAGAATCACAATTATTTGGAGGATAAACAAACCCCAGAAAAAAATCAAATGTATACCGAAAAACTGTTCGATAATATCGGAAACAATCGACACTCAGCAACAAATTCTACCCTTAGAGCATAACGTGAAGGAAGAGTTTAGTTGTCTATATATTACTTATATAACAACTATTCGCCTTGTAAAATCTTGAGTCAGCAATGTGGATATTAAATCGCAGTTATCACAAAATTCTGTTTTCCACTACCTGATGATTGCGTTCAAGCGCAGAAATCTATCATTAGTGGTAAGTCATTGTGCACCGGAAAGAAAATTACATATAACTGTAAAAATACCAATATATATATATATATATATATATATATATATATATATATATATATATATATATTCAGCACCCTTAGGCCAGAGATTCATTGAAGAAACTTTATATAATCGTTCGGTCCACTCCGTCAGGAAGTATCAGCAAATGTCTGCTGATTTTTCACACTTTTATGTTAATTTACAAGATAAAAAATTATGCAATTTTTCTTGTGTGTATGTGCCTAACTGTGCATACTTGTTTGTACGTCTATGTGCGCACGCTCCTACATGTGTGTATGTTCATTTGTGTAGAACACACACACACACACACACACACATATATATATATATATATATATATATATATATATATATACATGTTTCATTAAATAATATATATATATATATGTGCGTGTGCGTGTGTGTGCGTGTGCGTGTGTGTGTGTGTGTGTGTGTGTGTGTTTTAAGATAAAGAGGAAAATCAGTAAGATTTATAATCCGGTGTTCTTATGAATTATTTTTATTTTTAATAATAGTAATCAATACCATTCTGCGAGGCATAAATATTATAAGTTTACTAATTTAAAACTATGTTTACATCGCTACACAGGAATTACCATGATTCAAAATAGAAACTAAACTCAGCAAATTTCAAAATAAGTTTTTCTAAAAATCTCTTGAAAATGAAAAAGTACTAGGTATTTTAATTGGATTCTATAATTAAATTTGTTTTTTAGTTTCTGATTTGGAAACATGGTAATATCTGTGTAGCGATGGAACCATAGTTTTAAATTAGTAAATTTATAACACACACACACACACATATATATATATATATATATATATATATATATATATATATATATAACGAGAGAGAGAGTACTCTGTGAGGATCGAACTCACTATTCAGTCGTAATTGATCTAGACGCGATTTGTACTCTGACACATTACTTACGTGAAAGCTGATTAATAATTTTGATTTTGTCTTTCGCTCTCTATGACAAATATGCCCCACATTAAGTGGTTTGAAAGTATGAGCTACATTTGTAATATAAATTTTTCTGGTGAAAATTATAGAAAACTTTCTTCCTCTGATTAGGGATTTATTGATGCATACATATATAGTAAAAAATGTCTCCTTTCTCGGTCAATTCGTCTCCTTCCCACTTCATAAATCTAGTGAAAATGCTAGGTTCTTACATTGACATAGAATTATACATATAGATATATATTGATATATGATTGGGTTCTGAAAGAATCTAGCTCCGTCCCATTTCCGTAATCTGAAAAAAATATAAAAATGTCACATTCTGTTGGGGAAGGCCTTTTTGTTTAGACCGAGAAATTTTCACCGCCTATTGTATATAAAAAAGATATTACTTTTTATTTGTACCTAGCTTAAATCTCTGTCAATGGATCCAACAGTATATAAATAAATTCATTTTCTAACAAATTTTATGGTTTTACATTTCTTGAACACACACACACACACACACATATATATATATATATATATATATATATATATATATATATATATATATATATGTGTGCGTTTGTGTGTGTGTGCTAATTACTATGGATGAATATACAAAACCTAAAAAAGGAACACGAAATACGTATTAAAATCTTATTATTAAATGCAAACTTATCTCCTTTTGCATTTAATATTTAAATATATATATATATATATATATATATATATGTGTGTGTGTGTTTGTGTGTGTGTCTATATTAATTATGTAAATATATATATATATATATATATATATATATATTTATGTGTGTGTGTGTGCTGTGTGTGTGTGTGTGTGTGTGTCTGTGTCTGTGTGTGTGTGTGTGTGTGCAAATGAATAATTTTAATTATCAGAAATATATATATATATATATATATATATATATATATATATATATATATATATATATATATATATATATATATATATATACAAAATACTACTAACCCCAACCTCCTAACCGGGGTGTATTGTTGAGGGCAAGTCTGATGGGGAGTAAGTCTATGCATTGCTTTGTGACCCACGATATGTTAACAACATTTGTTTTATTTCTACCTACAATTATATACGTTACAAATTAAATTAACTGAATATTAAGGCATGATAAATTTCAACGGATTTTTACGTCATTCTCTGGACATTTTTCTTTCGTTGACATCTTTGAATATCTTTTGCTCATGTTAAATCTCGAAAAAGAAAACTATATAAAATTGACTATATTTCTTTATAATGTTAAATGTGTTAAAATTATTAAAATATTTAACAAGAAAATATTCCTGTTTATGTTAAAAATTGCCGCAAAATTTTTTTGATTTATTTAAGATAGAATTATCTATGATGACATTGTTTTTAATTTGTATTTAGATACATTGTATTTTTCAATTTTTCTAGTTGAATTGTCCACATATATTGCGCATGATCTGTTATTATACATAATTGTGTTACAATGAAATTTGTGCTTTATATGAATACTAACTTACAAAAATTGACATATAATAGAGTGTGGCCTTATCAGAGAGTGTGGGGTTGCATCATAGGTTCGTGGGGGCACGAGGCCTTTGCACCAACCCTATGAGTGTGTGTCTGTGTGTGTGCGAGCACGGACGTGTGTGTGTGTGTGTACATACGGATGTGTTTCTATGTGCGTGTTAATAAATAGATAATGGGATTCTGATTACGAAACACACGTATACAATATAAATATATACACACTAATATGTGTTTTGTAATATTCTAAATCAAAATATTCTAATTAATCACTCAATGTGATTTACATATAGAAAAATATTCCACAATGAAGCAAATATATTTTTAAAAATGAATTAAAACTATTCCCTGTTAAAAATATTTTTATCATAAATAAATAAATTGAATGTACTAAATGATAACAGTTCTCTGCATAAATCTTTACTTCACCCACTTCTCTATTTTTTTTTTTAATTTTGAAAAAACTAGCTTTCTTCTGACCGAGTATTTTTCAGCATCCTTTCATATTAATTTTTCCATAATCCTTTTGCTGTATAATTCTTAATTTTTGCGCCCACAAAACGTTCAACTTTTTAATTTTGCTTTCCTTGTCTTACTTGTAGCCTTTCCTGCATACATTATTGATTTACTCCACCTTATTATTCCTTATTAAGCCTTATAAAATCCTTTGATAACATTCCTAAATATTTATTCGTATTATTTGTATAAACTTATGTAAATCCCAATGTATGTAAAAACGTATATATATACTTTAGGTTTGTATATAACATGTATAATTGTACATATTTGATTCTATTTTATTTATATAGAATCTATCTATCTATCTATCTATCTATCTATCTATCTATCTATCTGCCAGTCTAACACATTCGGTTTCTTTCGTATTATCCGTTTGTATAGATTTAGTTGGACATTAAGTTAAATTTTCTCTTTACTCCATTTTTAATTCTTTCAATTTTCTTGTTGGTTTATCTCCCTTGTTTATTACGAATTGTACTTTATTTTACTAGTCACATGCTTTTGGGCTTCAACTATTTTATTTTGCCCTCTCGCTCTTATTCTTTCGTTATATGACTTTTTGCTGGTTTCTTTCTTTCTCTCTCTCTCTCTCTTACATAATCTAATAATATCATTCATAAGATACCGTAAAATTTAAGAAGCCTTGTTTCCCTTCTCTTTAATGATATCACAAATGTTCTCTTCTCCAAATTTAAAGCTGCTTAAAAAAAACAAACCAAAACAAAAAAAAAACTTCTTTTTATTTTAGTATATACTGTTTTATTATTCTTTGAAATCCTCCCGTTCTCCATTTCTTTCTTTTATCGATTTTTTTTTATTTTGAAAAGCTTTTAAATTCTACACAGAATTACATAGACACAATATATGTACGCGTGAGGGAGAAAAAAGGTTTCTATGCATGTATATCCATTCATAACAATGAATGTTCGTTTACAATTCTTTGTCTAAAGTTTGATTTTCTAATCTGATTTGACAATTGTATAGTCTTTATTTTCATTTTCCAATTACCAGTGGTAAATTCATTATTTATTCTTTTTGATAACACTTCATTTTATTTTCAATTTTCTCAACTTTTCTGATGCCTTCTCTTCCGACGTTTAAAAAAAAATGAAGTTTTCTTAACATTCAAATACATTTACTCTATCACGGTTCTATTCTGCGTTTCTCTAATTATGCTTTTTCTAGGTCGTTCCTTTTGCATTTACTATTTCTATATTTATCATTATTATTCTATCATTGTTTTTTTTTTTTTGTCGAGAGATATTTTAAGAGAATTTTGAATTTTAAATCACTGTTTAATATCGTAAATCTATTTTTCGTTGCATATTTTTCAGACCAAGTTTTTAAATATATTTCTTTCGTTTTAGAAGTTCTAAAAATTGGTAGAATTTTTTTCAAGAATGTTTCTGCTTGAGCATTTTGTTATTTTCTTCGTAACTTACCTTTAAATAACTGGAGTTATTTAAGGCCAAATGTGATTTGTTCTAAACGTAAACTCCACATTATTTTTTATTTAATGCTTTTTTTTTTTTTTTGCAAAATATTTTCTTGTAATAATTTCCTTTCTTTAATAATATCTAAATTTTACTTTTATTTCTTCGTATAATTCTTTACCTCCTTTTTATTTTCCTTTCTTTAGGACTCGTACTTTTTGTTTAGTGATTTCTTTTCCCGAAATGCTCGACATACAACTTTGCATTTTTATTCTCTTTCATTTATTGCTAACTTATTTTTTTAGTTGGTTTTGAATTTCAGTATTCCCTGTCCCTCTCTCTCTCTTTTTTCATTCTCTCTGCGTATATATATATATATATATATATATATATATATATATATATGTGTGTGTGTGTGTGTGTGTGTGTGTGTGTGTGTGTGTGTGTGTGTGTGTGTGTGTACATGTAATATTTTGTTTCCTATGGTTTATCACTTTCTGAGGTAAACAGAAAAAAAAACAAAATAAACGATAAAAAATAGTTTTTTTTGTTTTTTTTTTAAACAGATTATTTGTTATTGTCTATATTTCCTCATCACCGTCGTATTTCTTTTCTTATGTAAAAGCCTTTCTTTTTCATATGCTTGTCTTCGCTTCTATCTCCTCTGTCTCTCAATATCCACTGCGGTTCCTTTTTTTCCGTCTTATTTTAATTATTAGTTCATTAAATTTTATTATGCTCATCGTCCTGACGGCTACATATCAGCGTATCATGTTTGTTATCTTTTCCATGTTTTTTCTTCTTCTTTCTAACGACTTGGTTTTATCTATAATTACTTAGAATCTTTCGTGCATTAAAAATGCCTATGATTCATGTATATTTGTTGCTTTTATTACTTTTACGTTTTGAAATTTTTTTTCTTTTTTCTTTATTTCATCTGACCCTTTCTCTTTCTTTCATTTGACCATTTCTATTTATTTTCTTTATTCAAGCCCATTTTTCTTTACTTCTTTTTTTCTTTCTTTTTTGAACCTTTCCCTTTTTTCTTTCATATGACACTATCTCTTTCTGTCTGTCTTTCTTTCTTTCTTTCATTTGATCTTTTCTCTTTCCTTCTTTTATTTGAACCTTTCACTTTTTTCGTTCATCTGACTCTTTTTTCTTCCTTTCTTTCATTTGACCATTTCCCTTTATTTCTTTATTCAAACCCTTTTTTTCTTTCTTTTTTCTTTCTTTCTTTCTTTAAACCTTACTCTTTTTTCTTTCATCTGACACGTTCTCTTTCTTTCTTTCATCTTTTCTCTTTCCTTCTTTTATTTGAACCTTTCACTTTTTTCGTTCATCTGACTCTTTTTTCTTTCTTTCTTTCATTTGACCATTTCTCTTTATTTCCTTATTCAAACCCTTTTTCTTTCTTTCTTTCTTTCTTTCTTTCTTTTTTCTTTCTTTTCTTTAAGCCTTTCTCTTTTTTCTTTCATCTGACACATTCTCTGTCTTTCTTTCTTTCATTTGATCTTTTCTCTTTCTTTCTTTTATTTGAACCTTTCACTTTTTTTTTTCATCTGACTCTTTTTTTCTTCCTTTCTTTCATTTGACCATTTTATTTCCTTATTCAAGGCCTTTTTCTTTTCTTTTTTTTCTTTCTTTCCTTTGAACCTTTCTCTTTTTTCTTTCATCTGACACTTTCTCTTTCTTTCTTTTTTTCTTTCATTTCATCTTTTATCTTTCTTTCTTTTATTTGAAACATTCTCTCTCTTTTTTTTCATCTCACTCTTTTTTATTTCTTTCATTTGGTCCTTTTTCTCACTTTCATTGCTCTTTATTTATTTCTCTTTCTTTCATTTGATCATTTCTCTTTATTTCGTTCATCCTTTCTTTCACAAGCTACGTATACATTTATTTCACATCCTATCAACTCTTAATTATAAAATGATTGCACACTATTTTGTACTCAGTTTAATGACATTTTTCTTTCTTTCTTTCTTTCACGAATTATCTTTATTGCATTTCACATTTTATTCCATTTCATCTTACTCACCTTCGTTCGATTTATTCTGTCTCAAATCTCTTTTATATCTATCGACTTCTTTCTCACTTTTCTTCCTTCGTTCCTTTTCACTGATATTTTATTCATTCAAAAGACTGAAAGAAATGTGTCCTTTTAGGCACATTGCATGTACAAAAGAAAAAGTCGATACAAATATTACAAAACAGCGGGCTTATGTTCAGAAGAGAACAATTGATAATACCATAAATAAAAGAATTATTATTACAGTAGTCGTTATTCCTTCTACTATTTCTTATTTGGCATTGTTCATACAGGATGTGAGTGATAATGACTCTCCACATTTCCTGTTCTTTTTGCTCTTAGTAATATTTTTTACGATCCCCCTCACTCTCTACTCTGCCATTTATTTATACAATCTTGTTAAGTAAGTTTCTCTTTCCATGTGCCCTATTTGCCTTCAATATATCCTGTGAGTGATAAATTCTCTACGCCTTAAGTTTTCATGTTATCTTGCTTTCATTTTGTTTGAAATTCCCACATGGTTCGATCGTAGTATTCTCAGTATCCTTCTGTAGAACCACATCTCTGCAGCCTGAAGTTTCCTCTATATATGTGAGAAAACTGTATTTGCATTTTATAGTAAGATTCACCCTGTAAAAGGCCTGGGCTACTCAATGCGTTACATTAAGGGGTAGATTATATGGATCAAAAGGAATGATAACGGTTACATTTCGACTTGAACAGGTTAAGATTATAGTGATCGGGGAAACATCTTCTTGGGAGTCTGTTCCACACAGCAGTGGTTCACTGGATGAAGTTGGAACTTACTTCTTGCCGATGGAATATTGGGGGAATCTGAGTGGTTTACAAGCATTTAAGTAGCATGGCGGGTCATAGCCGTGAAGGTTGAACAAAAGAAATGTAGTTCGTCCGAGCACTTTGCATGAAATAGCTATAGAACAGTGTGAGGCTTGCCATGTTTCACCTCACAGGGGGCGGTGGGGGGGGCGTGAATGGAAAATAAGTTTTCTCTAACAAGGATTTGGAGATGATTTTGAACACTGTCAAGACTGGAAAGTGAGAACTGGGCAGCTCCCGCCCAAATATGGCAACATGACTCCATAACTGACATATTGACAGATTTATTTTTCTCAGCAGTTTAGCATACTTTTCTTTGTCACTCACTGTTTCTTAATATTTTGTTTTACCTTTTAAAGGCAGTATTCGCTATTCCAGCCTGCCTTCGGATTTCGGTGTCACATTTTCCGTCGACTGTGAAACACTCCCCCAAAAAGTTAAATACTTTACATTCACTTTTGACATATCTAATTTGTACCTTACTTCTTGGACTCTTTCTATTGACGACTACGATACATTTTGTCATTTATTTTTCCTCTCCTACCGTGTATTGGATTCCTGAAGTTTACTGTATTGTCTGACATTAACAGTGTCTCATCTGAGTATTTTATATACAACTAGCAGTAGAGCCCGGCGTTGCCCGGGAATATAACAGTAAGAGATAGATCAAGTATCCACTATCATAAAGACTGAAAAATAAAATTGACAAAGATTATTGTTTAAGGTTGACGGACACGCATGTCTTAATTAGTTTTTTTTTTTTTTTTACGAATTGGTCAAACTCAAACAAAAACATTGTTTTCAATCGTTATGAGTCTCCCGATTGAATAGAATAATTTTATAAACAATTGTCTTGTAAATGGAATTTTTAAAGCATTATGAATGTAAAAATAAAGAAAAAAGTCTGTAAACACTACATGCCAAAAAAAAAAAGTGAAGTTTTGTTGAAATCGGTTGAAAAATGTAGGTAGCCTTTCTGTAATATTTTAGTTTTACAATTTATGATTTTTACTTATTGAATACAGTAAAAAAATGCATATTTTGCTTGTGGTGATTCATAATTAGAATTCTGATTTGAATATATTTTCCACTCGTTGTTTCTAATACAAAAAAATATTAACTTTATTTGGGTTTATTAATTATGATCTAACAAATCTTATTCATTTAATAGCCTTTCTGTAATAATAATCTTTTACAATTTATGATTATTGCTTATTGAATTCAGTAAAAAAATTGGACACCATGTGTATTTAAAGTAGTTTCCCGTTCCGGTTATTATTTTTAGTTAGGACTTGTGTATGTTTAGATTTCATTATCTTTCCCTAAAGATAAAGAATTTATCCGATGTTTGTATTCGAACAATCAGTAGAGATCGTTAGATTATTGTTTAAGGTTGACGGACACGCATGTCTTAATTAGTTTTTTTTTATTTGTTACGAATTGGTCAAACCGAAACTCAAACAAAAACATTGTTTTCAATCATTACGAGTCTACTGATTGAATAGAATTTTATTATAAATAATTGTCTGGTAAATGGAATTTTTAAAGCATTCTGAATGTTAAAAATAAAGAAAAAAGTGTGCAAGACAATAAGAAACACTACATGCCCAAAAAAAAGTGAAGTTTTGTTTTATCGGCTGAAAAATATAGGAAATCCGATGTGAGTTGTCCCTCTTCCATTTTCACGATGTCTCTTAATCGTGTTTTCAAATTGATTTTGCGCAAAAACAATTATATTTTTCCCATTTTTGGCGCTGTTAGAACCACCCCAAGGTAATTTTATGTAGTCCTGTGAAGTTCTGTTGAAATCGGTTGAAAAATGTAGGAAATCCGATCCAATATATAAACGTTACAGAAACACACACACACACAATCTGCGTTTTATAAGTAAGATAACGCGCAATATAAATGACACCTAGGAATAGGTGATAGATTCTTTACAAGAATTTAACCTTAAAAACAACCCATATAAGGTTCCTTTCATCAATGAAAGAATATGAAGAAAAACTAACAACATTATTAATGTTCACTTACAATAGGATTATACAATGACACGGTTAAATGAATTGAAACATCTGCGCAAACAACAAAATATGTCCATCCAAATCAAAATAGTATGAACCTATTCGAATATCTTTCGAACATAAGTAGAGGATTATCCCTTATTTTCTCTTTAGAATTAGACTTCCGGTTGCTTCTAAAGCATCCTCTTAGGAGTCTGTTCCACAGCGCAATGGTTCACCGGAAGTGTGTTTTTTTGTGTGTTTTTTACTTCTACCGTATCTACCCGAAATATTATTTATGTATTTAGTCTCAATAGGATTATACAGGTTTACCTTTCACTCGGTTCAAACTCTTCCCCGATTGTTGAATAAGAGTAGAGTTTTATACTTTTTTCTGTTTAGTATTGAGTTTCCGGTTCCTGCTAAAGACTTTTCAGTCACTTTCACTCACAGTAGTACCTTGCGTCTTAATGGCATTATCATTTTACTTGAGGTGAATTGACTAACAAAATAAACTTCAAGATAGGTTAGAGAATTGAGGCGACTTGATATCACACGATTTACATATGTCTCTTTTATATATTAATGATAAATGTTGATAGAAATATTGACAATTGGTGAGAGGGTATCCGAAGTTGTGAGTTATTATTGTGTTGAGAATATGCAAATTCAAATATCATATAAAATGATAACGCCATCCATGAAAATATAATTATTAAATCAAATCGTGATAGAAATGTTTCTCTTTCTTATTATACTATGATTGTGTTTGTCTTCGTTAGTTTGCACGAATGTATACCCTGCCAATACCTAAAAAATGATGGACTATTCCGTTTTGATCACGTGGAAGAGGGAAAAAGACACGATTTTGTTTTAGTGGGAAAATTAAAGAAAGAAAGAAAGAAAAAGAGAAAAAAGAAAGAAAGAAAGAATCAAAGAAGGAACTTAAGTGTTTAACGTCTGTTATATTCAAATCGAAAAAAAGTTGCAATTAAAAATCTTTTCATTTGTACACAATTCATAAAATAACGACCATTTTTCATATTTCTTACTGTTATTGCAATATTGAATTTAATTTGTTAAGCTCAAATATTTAACTATGCGATAAGGGCATTTCTGCTGATGTTTTTAATGTCGTAAAACTCGTCATGAGCTTATTCACACATTAACTTAAAAATTAAGATTAATCAGAATAATAAAATAGGAAAACCGTGAACTTTTCACGGGTTAAAATTAATTGTTATAATTATTTTATAAAATATTCTTTTTAAGTTGATTTTTTATAATCATTAAATAGGTCATAAACACTGGCCTAAGGCAAACGAAGGATGTGAATTTTTGTTGCTGTTTCCACTTAATTAAAAAAATAATCTATTAACAACAACAAGAATTAAATGGCCACAGCTCTTAGAAGGCTATGAGCTGTGCTTGTCAGTACTTTTTTTATTTTCGGGAGAGAAGGGGGCATCAATGATTTTGTTGATTTATTCTTGAGTTCCTTAATTTATCCAGTCACAACAGAAAAAGTTTTAGATTTTAAGTGCCATATTTTTATTTTACCATCCCCAGGTCTTTGTATTTGCTTACTTTTTCAGAAAGCTTCACTGAGAAGTTTTAGTTAGTTGCTAGATAATCATTCCAGTCAATCACCGTATAAACAATTTCTTTTCTATCTTTGATAATAATGTATGGGCGATTTTCTTGCATTATTATATTTATTGTCGTTTTCGTTATTTTTGTTTTGTTTTTATCCTATTTTTTTCATTTACTTATTATACAATGCCGACACTTCCCCGAGACCTAGGATAAGCATGGTATTAAATTTATGCATCCTGTTTTCACAAATTCTAATGTTAATTCATACTTATGTACAGTGCTTATATTTTCTTCCTCACGATTTACATCATTCGGACTATTGTTCTCATCTTTGTTACCATATTTATCACAACGTTTTGGCTGTTATACGCTCCGGTTTTCTTCAGGTAGTTGGAATGTCGAACTGAGGACACATGGCAGAATGGATAAAGGCGTTAGTTAGATCCAGTGACAGGACCGAAAGAGTGGGAGTTCAATACCTGGTTAAGGCGGTGGAAAACTTGGACAGGGGAATTAAAAGGAGATAACTGATCACATCCATTAGACATGGCACGTGGAAATAGAACTGTCTACCCCAGTGAGCGAAATAAAAGGTTCAGTTCGACATTCCAATCACTTGAATAAAGGCCGGAGCGTACAACTGCCGAAACGTTGTGATACATATGGCAACAAAGACGAGGACAATATCCGAAATAATGTAAATAGTCTACATAATACATCATCTCAGAAGTATAGATAGATTTTCTTCCTCATGTTAAAGATATTCTGTGTTGATGGTTATTTTTTTTTTATAAACAGTGGCGACACGGGATCTTGTAGATAGTTTTAGCGTTCTTGTTCGTACTCTGCTATATGGATCACCGTATAATTTCGCGATTTAAATAGGATTTCAAGATTCATCCATCATTTTGCAACACTTAGAGAATAGCACGATTTAATTAAAAAGAACATAAAAATAAACATGCACAATGTTTAACTATATTTCGACAGTATGTCCGTCTTCTTCACGTTATGTTTAAAAACTGCATAGTTATAATAAATATAAATAATAAATATAATATAAACAATACCCCGAAATAATAGTCGTTTTTCAAATGTCGATTGTCTTGTGAAAAACGATTGTACTGGCAAACTATAGACAAAGCGTTTCATTTGTTAAAACACGTTCTTTTTTTATGTTTTTTTTTTTACAGTAAGATTCCCCGTGTAGAAGGCACCCGAGTTAGACGCTTATGTTACCGGATAGTTTATATGGATAAGAATGGAAGATAACAGTTGACTCTAGACTCGATCATGTTATGATTGGAGAAACACCCTCTTAGGAGTATGTTCCATAGAACATGGGTTCGCGGGAAGAATCTGTTTGAGGGGAACTTACTTTTCACCGATGAAATACGAGGGAGATGTGGGTGGTTTGTCGCGTCCTAGCCGTGAAGGTAAAATCTGGTACAACCAGGAGATGCACTTTCCGATAACCTTTCATGGTAATAGAGATAAAGCACTGAGTGTCTCGCTACATTACGCCTGTGAGAGAGAGGGTGGAGTGTGTAAAAATTATTCTTCTCCAGAAATGATTCTGAGACGCTTTCGAACTCTATCAATAGGGGAAAGTGAGGTCTGGGCAGCTACTGCTCAAATATGGAAACAGTCCTCTGGCTCTTATAAAGGTAGAGGATAATATGAGGAGACAGGTACAGAGAGGCGATCATTTTATCTGCATCTTTAGCGATGGTCGTGTATAGGAATTACATTTGAAGTCGGCTGTGAGTTTTAGTCCCAACTTCCTTTCAAGGAACAGTGCATCCTACCGTTCATCGTTACTGGCGGTAGTTCAGTGTCTGATTTGGCGTGATAGAATGTAACCAGATTTGTTTTAGAGGTCCTTTTTTTCACCACTGTTTAGTTCGGAAGAGGTTTCAGCTGCCAATCGCTGATCGTCAAGGTGCGCTTGTATGTCGTCGGCTCTTCGGCATAGACGTTTACAAATGATCGGAGGATGTTCTTAGGTAAATCATTTATGTTAATCAGAAAGAGGGTTTGGTCCGAGTAGTGACCCCTGGGTGACGCTTGCGTTGACCGCCAGGGGCTAGAAGGCTGGCCGTTAATAACTACATTCGGGGATCTATCTGTTATGAAGGAGTTTATAATAGAGAAAAAAAACATCCAGTGAATCCATAGGGATCTTGTGCAGCAAAATGTTGTGCCACACCTTATCGAAGACCTTAGAGATATCTATTTCTGTGTCACTTGCGATATGCGTGTCGTCAAGGACCTCACAAATTCTGTGGGAAATGGTAGTCAGGACCTCAGGTACGCGTCGAACTTCTTAGTCATTAAAGCCTCAAAAGGCTTACTGATGATACTGAAGGGACTAATAGGTTGTATACCGGGAAAGGAAGAGTCGGTTGTCAGTTTTTTGGAAAACCGGCCATACGATTTCCGCCTTCCACATGTTGGGAATGATTTCACCGTCAAGCAGAGGTTAAATAACTTTGCTAGAACTGTGATATCTGTCCTTCTTTATGGCAGCAAATGTTGTACGATTTCCTCAACAATGAAAAAGAGACTCGAGGCGACAGAAGGATGCTAAGGATACCATGTACCGAGTGTGTGAGCAACGATGAGCCCTTAGAGAGGTCGCAAACGAGGAGGAGGCTTATACTTAACATCAGGAAGAGGCAGCTGAAATTTCTAGGGTATATAATAAGGAAGAAGTGGAGAATCTGATAGTCACGAGTCAAATAGAGGCAAAAAGAGACAAGGGAAAACAACGCATGAGACCTTAAGCGAGTGGATGCCAGAACGTGGTCTGGGGGAGTTGTCAGAGGGAAAATTGTCGAGAGCTGCTAGGGATAGAAGGAGGTGGAGAGCCATGATCACCTACGTCCCGAAAGTATACAGCACATAAAAAGAAAGAAGACTCGGGAATAATTACGGGTTGATATTCTTAAGGACAACCACTTGAAATTTGTCTGGACGAATGGGTATTTTGAATCGAGGTTTTTCATTAGGATTATTCTCTTGCTGAAATGAGTATATTATTAAGATTGTGCTCAGTGAGACTTGGGAATACGGGGAGGGGATGCCCTTTGCTATCTAAAATTGAGTTTGAAGCAAAGATAGAATCGAAGATCTCCCTTTGTCAGTCGATTAGGATATGAACTCGGGATCATACATAATATTCGGTACAACCGCTTTGCCTCTAATCCTAACCTTGTTGGTTGTCTTCCAGAATTTGCGAGATCCGATCTGTTTATTTTCAAACCTAGTCTGGACTGATTGCGCGTAGCTGTGTTTTGATTTGCCAAGACTCGCTTCTAGCAATTCACAAAGAAGTGAAGTCCAGACTACATCATCCTTGCGATAGAGTTTGAAGTCGTGATCCCGTGAGCGATGGCTGTAGCACATTCAGGGCTGAACAATGGCTGCTCTAGTTTTTGTTGAGATATTGGGGTATAAAATATTCCATTCTAGAAAGGATACCTTTGGTGATTAAGGCACCAATTTTGGGGTAGCATGTTTGAAGTGGTTGAGAGAGGAGCTTCAGTCATATAGGACCGAAAAGTGCCCCAGTCTGCCTCCGCATAGCGAAATACCCTACAACTGCATGGCAAATCGGGGGATGTTATTGGTTTGGAATCAATCTATACACTGACGAGGGAATGATCTGTCGTGTCAATGGGAGTTAAAACCTCTGCTGAGCGTTTGTCATGATAGGGTGTTAGAAAAAACGAGGAGGTTCGCTTGCTTTCCATTCGCATCCGAGTCTCTCTTGGGTTTTTCAACGATAGTTAGGTTAGTGAAATAACTGCCTTACTCATTTTTTTTTTTGAGTGAACTAACCATTCTTTGTGGTGAATGCTGAAGTCACTGCCTATGTGAAAGTTGTCCGAGGGAAATTTTGTGAGGATATTGTCAATACTTGCTGATATTCAATCGAAGATTACCGAGGACAATATATGACAAAGATGAATGTGGTACTATGGATAAATGCCAAGCGCAAAAAAAACATATACAGAAGATAAGAATCCTCGTTGTGTCCCTGCCACAGTGAAATCCGTCCTTGATGTAAGTGCTGAGCTCGTGACCGTGGTGATTGAGGTGGTTGCATTTTGTAATAATGGATGGGTAGCCCGGGATTATACACTCCTGCAATGGGATTGAGGCATTGATACCCGTTTCAGACAGGAACAGTAGGTCAGATTAAGAGTGAAGTAGATGGAGTTCCACTTTTGGAAGGAAGAAACGTAGACCCCTTACATGTCAGTGATTGTATAAATATGGTCTACATTTTTTAGCTTGTGCGTGCTATTTTGTTCGTTTTAATTTTAATTGACTTCACATTACTTTTGGGTCGTTTAGTGGGTGACTTGTAGACACTGAAGCTGGAGATGCGCGCATAAATAACCTGAGTTGACTCGCCCGGAGATACTGCCATAACAGTACCCATTATTATGGCACCGAGAGGCCCCAGCGGAGACTACTCTACGGTCCAGAAACCCTTCACAAAATGTCAGTACAATAGAACCGATATTATACACCTGATAGGATAACAGCCTTTGAATTTAATCGAAGGATCTGATCCCTGACTATCAGACAGTTAACTCCGAAATACGCAATACGTTTAACTCCAGCACCATTTTTAAGGGGACAAGTAAGTAACCCAGGAAAGATTCAGGCGGGATACTCCGAGTGTATGCGTCTCATTCGCTTACAGGTAAGGTCAACTGACCTCATCCTTGTGTCAGAAATATCGTACCGGCCAGAGAACTAGTACCTCGTTATATATATATATATATATAAATTTGAGATAGATCATTATCCAGTCTTCAATAGTTTCTACCTATCTTTGAAGACCGATTATTTTGATTTTCTAAGATTGTTCTAGTTGAAATAATTCCTTGTCTCCTTCGGATCTGGACATATACAGACGATCAACGTCAACCAAAGTATGATGCATGCGATGGCAAGTGAGAAGCATTCTCCTATTTCACATACTTTCGTTCAATTCAGTCATGGTCCAAATAATGATTTTGAAACTATATTGCACCACAGGGAGAGCAATTTTGTTTTGTGAATTCAACTCGATATATAATACCAGAAACATACGCCTGTAGCATTTTCTTACATTCTCCTTCATAAGAGTGTGCATTGTTTCATTTCCTTCGCTGACTAATATATATATATATATATATATATATATATATATATATATATATATATATATTGAAACTTGACTAATGCATGGAATAATAATGCAGCACAAAATGTACTTAGAACAAAATGTATTGAAACAAGAAAGTGTACACAATATTTACATATAGTCTTTTGTATATTCCTGGTAAGACCGTTCCTGGGAATGTGTTGACTGAGTCGCAGTCGGGCAGAGTCTCTGGTTGAATCTCTTGATTCCTCCCTCTCTTACCGGTACCAACCATATTTATATGGTCGGTACTCCACTATACAAATTAGGTGGATCCTACCACAACAATATATATATATATATATATATATATATATATATATATATATATATATATGTATGTATGCTTCAGTTCCCTAATATTTGTGATAAAATTTATATCTATTGAGTGTTTCTGTAATTCTACCTTTCTTTTTCACATTTATCTAACCCGAAATCAATACCGATGTCACCACAATTTTTTTTTTACATTATTGAGGATAGCCTTCAACTCATTGTCGTATTTGGGAATGATTTAATTATTATTATTATTATTATTATTATTATTATTTGATTGATTATGTTATGTTTCTTGATTTGTATCCTGTAGAACCTGGTCCAAACTATGGTCTTTAGAATAATTGTCACTTGATAGCACTTTTCTTAGTATATGGCATGTTCCTAATAGGGCGATCTTCTGAGCAACTTGTAGATTAATGTTACCTGGTACACTCTTAGTAAAATTATCTATTCTTTTTCTCACGAGGCCCAGTGCTCCAATTACTATTGATACCGTCTCAGTCTTCATTCCCCTCATCCTGTTGATCTCAATATCCAGATTATGGTATTTGGACAATTTTTCGATAATTTTCATGAAAGTGTTTTTCTCAGATGTTACTGCTATGCCAATAAGCATGCACTTCCTGAATTTCTTGTCTTTTATTATAATATCAGGTCTGCTGGCTTTTATTTCCCTGTCAGTTTGAACTGGCGTGTCCCAGAGGATAGTTACATCGTTATTTTGGGTAACTGTGTCTGGTTGGTTCTCCTACCATTTCTTATTATTGTAATTATTATTATTGTTGTTGTTGTTAGATAGTATTATTATTGTTGTTATTGTTATTTGTTTTCTGTTTAGTATAATTCCTTATTAAGAACTAGGATAAAGAATGTTAGTTAAGTCGCTCTCTTTGCACAAAGTTTGATCTTAGTAATACACAATATGAACAGTGTTCATAGTTTAATTACAGCGATAGTACTCTCCATAGTTGATAAGGAGATGCACATCCATCTCATTATTCATTTTGCTTAATGTCCGGGATATTTATAACATATTTCTTTACCATTTTCGGCTTACGGCCATATCCCGTTGAAAATACCTAGAAAAAACTTTATAATACTATGTGCTGCAAGCGTGGATGAGCGGGTGGTGAAAGGGATAACGGATCTGAAAGAGAAATCGGAGAGCCAGGTTCCAATTCCAATCTGGGTTGCTATCTTCATTTACACGTAAATACCGTTGATAAATGTATGTAGCCACCTCTAACAAACATCTATGATTTAATTATTAGAACTTTTATCAATAAATTATTATTATCTCCAAAACAAGTCCTATAATCTAAACAAAAAAAAAATGTCCGGCTTTAAATAATCTGCAAAAGGTTGATAAGCCTTAAAAACAAATCAATCATTGAAAAAATGTTAACGTTTCCGTCATACTCGGGAGTCCACTAGTTTTAGCCATAACTGTAATTTTAATGTTCCACATATATTCTGTTTCTTTTTTCTTATATCATTTAACAGATATATTTTAATTGAAAATGTTATCATATCTCTGTGAAAGCATTTTGTTTAGTTTGTAAGCATTCTATTTTGTTCTATTAGCATTTATACCTATTAGAATGAATGCTAAAGTTCCATTAAATAATGACTTCATACTATTCAAAAACAAGTTAATTATTATGTCCATACCCTTTTTCAATATGTAATACTGGAGGATTTTTCAATGAATATACTTTGCAAGATTACATTTTATAGTTATTATTGTACTTTACTGTTTGAGACAAAAAAATACGTGAGCATTCAACTTAGACGTAAGTGACAACGTGTTTAACTTAAAAAATTGTTAAAATAGTTCTGATTTTATGAGTACATAATAATGCATTTATTTTGTATTTCAGATGAAGCCGATTTTCCTGGAATTTTGCTAACGCGTGCATCAGTTCTTTAGCGCCACCAGTTCGGAACTTCAAAACTAGGGCCCATCATGCCGTATCCATAGACTAAAACTATCTCAGTTCTTTTCATGTTCAGTTGATAAAAAGCCAGTTCCCCTTGGATAGCTCCTTCCCCAGAACTGTTTCTCTGTGGAACCAACTCCTGAGATGTTTTACTGACAACTACACTCTGGGTATCATTCGGTCCAGGGTCAACTGATATCTATCATATATATTCTTAATTCCTCCACCTACAATAACCCTTAGTGATCCTCCATCTGGAGTGGCTCTCGCGCCTTGTTTTGGGTGAATTATCAATAAATAAATACATAAAACAACTCAGAGTCATTGTTGTGATTAAAAATCATTTTCTCCTCATTTCTACATCCATATTCTTATATTAGAAAAGCTTAACAATTATTTTCGCTATCATGTTTATGAAAATACAATGGAATCTATTGATAATTAGAGTTTTTGTAATAATATTGTTAATAATAATATACGATGGGAAATTACTATAACATACTGACAGATACATACAATCTAAACTCTCTGACGAATGATTATAGACTACAACCAGACAAAATGCCTTGCATCGGAATTGTGGTTCTGTCAGAATATAATACATCTGTTGAAGAATATGACAAAATAAATATGTGAGACTTCAATTTGATATTGAAAAATGTCGAAGTTGAAAACTATACCGTTATAGCTACGATCTTCAGGGCCCAGTGTAACGGTCATAAAAGCTATAGAAAACTAAAAGCAAGATACAAGGTAGGCTCACTTTAAATATGGTTGAAACAATTTTACTTTGTGGAAATTCGTCTCTACTCAGTAGAGTATTATCGAAGGGGACATAGAAAGAGTACATGTTATCATTTGGCGTCAGTATTTGTGCAAACCAGACATATTTACTACCATACCTTATAACTAGTTCTTAACAACAACGACATTAATAATAATGGTAATAATAATAATAATAATAATAATAATAATAATAATAATATTGATGATAATAATTATAATTATAATAACGATAAGAACTGATATGACTTATCCACAGGATTTCGCTATTTATAATAAAGAATTTCAAAGATTCTCATTATAATAAGGACGTGAAAATCGAAGTAACAAAAATGTTGAAACGTAAAACCATGATTATCCCTGCTTTTCTTTGTGCGAAACTGCAAAAATCATCCTCAAAATCCACTCCATGTAAACGAAACGCCCCAAATGTTCATAGATAACACTTCTACTTTGCCCTTTTTACTCATAGATGCTGGAAGGAATTTAGTAATTATGCTCATAAATCAACTCACTGAGAGAATAATAATAATAATAATAATAATAAATAATAATAATAATAATAATAATAATAAAGTGTTCTCACGAGTACACCTCACACCTTATGAAGGCCTTTATCAAAGTAAAATGTGTGCCCTTAGATTAAAACATGTTCAGTGAAAATATCATGATGCCATTTCCGACCTTAGGTCTCTGGGTGGAACCCAGAAGGAAATGCGTATACGACAGAAATCATGGGAAATAATAATAATTATTATTACAATATTATGGAACTTTAAAATATACACTGGTAGAACAGTTAAAGCTAATCCGTCAGACATCGCGATCAAAGTCTGTAAAAACAGAAAGTGTTTGTTTTTTTGATAATGCAGATAGTAATGTTTAAAGATCTACTAAAAACTATCGAAATACAAGGACCGTAAAGTAGAAATCTGAAAAAATGTGACACACTAGAGCATCGATAATTCTAGTTGTAGTTGGATTCCTCGAATTGAATGGAAAAGGTTCCGACAGACTCATTGAAGGAATTCCTGGTTGCCCATGCATTAAGAAATTTAAAATAGTGCTCACAATTGCAGCTCACATCCGAAGAGCTTAATCTATGCAAATTTTGTGGGATTTAATTTTTGTTATAAATGTAATCAGAGAAAAATTTCATGTAGCCATTTCTGACAAAATAATAATAATTTGTTCTCAAAGGCACACCTCAAAACATGCGAAGTGCGTTATTAATGTAAAATAGATGTTAAAAAAAAATTCAGTAAAAACGTCATGATACTATTTCAGGCCTTTGGTCTACGGTTGAAATGAAATGAAGGAATAATAATAATAATAATAATAATAATAATAATAGATTGTCATTAAAGACTACAAACCAAAAAAGTGCCTCCTTATTGATATGTCTGTCCCTGCTGACTGCAATGTATCTTTGAAGATATTCAAAAAGCTGTCAAAATATAAGGACCTTGAAATAAATATCTCAAAAATGAGGCATATGGGAACATCAACAATCCCTGTTGTAGTTGGAGCCCTAGGACTGGTTGGAAAAGATTGCAGTAGACTAATTGAAGGGATCCATGGAAGTCCATGCCTCAAAGATTTAAAAAAAATG
>CAHIKZ030000067.1:380000-397500 GCA_903632075.3 Acanthosepion pharaonis | reverse complement strand
AAATTTCCAACAAAAATCATGACACACTTTTTTTTAACCATATATAAGTATGTTGTATTATATAAATTACAAAATAAATACTTTTGGGCAATAAGAAAAAAAACAGGAGTGACTTAAACTTGTAGTATGTGTGTTCGTGTACACACCCACCTACACACACATATATATCTGGGAAATCTTAGGTATATATATATAAATATATATATATATATATATATATATATATATATATATACCTATGATTTCGCAGGTCTCTGCACCGCCAAAGCTTCCCATTGTAGATAAAAAATGATACAGTACTCTACAAGGACGAGATACTACAATAAACATATATATATATATATATATATATATATATATATATGTGTGTGTGTGTGTGTGTGTGTGTGTGTGTGTGTGTGTGTGTGTTTGTGGGTAAATAGAGAAAAGAAAACTATAAAGATTACCTTTGATATATTTATGAGCAAAAGTGAAAATGGCGATTGTTTTGCAATTTATTTTTATCAGATTTCTCGTATTTACCCAAAAAATCATGAAAATAACGAGAATTTTATTTGGAAAATAAAATCCTTACATGTACCTTAATAAAATCAGAGGAGGAATCACGCTAGTTCCATACGTATATATATATATATATATATATATATATATATATATATATATATATATATATATATATATATAGGTGTCTGTGTGTGTGTGTGTGTGTGTGTGTGTGTGTGTGTGTGTGTGTGTGTGTGATAATATATTTACTTCAGGAATATCTTCAAACTAATGCCCAAATTCACTAAACCAATCGAACGTTTTCATCTTTAGTAAGGTGTACTTACAATTATGCCGGATTTTTTTCCTTTTTTCGATTCGGTTACTCATAAGAAAACGCTATATTTGAGCCAGTATATACATGTAAGTTTACTTCATTAAATTTCTATCTGATCTCTGAATAATTTGATATTTAAACAAGTTAGCTTTTAAAATGAAATAAGAGAGAAATTCCATCATTTTAAGCAACTTCGATATGCAAAAGTTCATTTGATGCAAACCTATATCCTAGCCGTCTTTTGTATTAATATTCTTCAAGGAATTTTTTCTTCTTTATATTTTGTCAGTATTCACAATCTTCCGTTATTTCAGAGTTTATATAATTGTTCCCTACTTCCGTATTTCCTTCTTTGGCCTGTTTCTCTCTCTCTCTCTATATATATATATATATCTATATATCTATATCTATATATATATATATATATATATATATATATATATATATATATATGTGTTTGAGCGTGTGTCTTGCTCGTGTGTGCTGTTGTTTGTTTTGCATTTGCGAAGAGAAATTATGTAGACATTAGGAGTTGTTCATAGTTGCATGGAACCTTGTTGGATATACAAAGACACGAACATACAAAACCCGGAAACGCATATTTGCAGACGCACACAAGCATGTATAAAATATCACACATCTGACAGCATGTTACGATGCTGTGGAATAAGTTTCTCTTGTGATAATTTTATATGACGAAAAACGTATATATATATATTTTCAAAAACAGCTGCTATTTTGTTTCGAATAAAAATACCATATTTTATAGTCATGTCGATGTGAAATTTGACACTTTCAAATAAATGTGTAGCAGCAAATAAAGGTTCAGCTAAAAAGTTCAATAGATGCACGGTTTCGAATAACAGCTGTGTCAAATGCCGAACCAAATAAACACCATTCTGGGGAAAATATGAAGATAATTCAGTCGTCCCGATTCTTCTTCTTCTTCTTCTTCTTCTTGTGTTTTTTTTATTCTGATTGCCTTGAGCCAAACACAAGCTTATTGGTCACTAATATTCAATTTGTTTATTGTCAACACCAATAATATATTAATCAATGATTTTATTATTATTATTATTATTATTATTATTATTATCAATAATAATAATAATAATAATAATATTTGCTTTGTAACCAGTAGAGAAGGGCTAAAACTATGGTCCTTAGGCTATGTAGGAGAATTGTCATTTAATTGATAGCACTTTTCTTAGTATATGGAATGTTCCAAGTAGTGCGATTTTCTGGGCAACTTGTATGTTGATGTTACCTGGGACACTGTTAATAAAATTGTATATTCCTTTGCTCACGAAGCTCAGTGCTCCGATTACTATTGGTACAGTGTCAGTCTTCATTCGCCTCATCCTGTTAATCTTGTTCTCTGGTTAACAATTTCTGGGACAATTTCTCAATAAATTTCATGAAAATGATTCTCTCAGATGTTTCCGCTATGCCAATAAGCATACACTTCCTGAATTTCTTGTATTTTATTATAATATCAGGTCTGTTGAATTTTATTCCCCTTCAGTTTCAATTGGCATGTTCCAGAAGATAGTTACATCGTTATTTTGGGTAACTGTATCTGGTTTGTCCTCATACCATCGTTATTTCGATTTTGTGCTTTTTGCATATCTTGCAGTATACATAGGTAACTACGTTGTTATGTCTCTAGGTATATTCATTTTCTGCTAGTTCCGGACATCCTGGAGTAATATGGTTGACAGTTGTATCATATTTTCCGCAGATCCTGCATTTCGGTTTAGTTCCATCCTTGATTATGTGTCGGTAATAGGATCTGGTTTTGAGGCTTTGGTCCTGAGCTGCAATAATAAGCCCTTCTGTCTCGGTATTCAACCTGAGGATCCTCAGACACTGATATGATTTTTGTTGGTGCACATCTGTTTCATTCGTTCTTTTTAGTATTTGTCATGTCCCCTTTCACAGTTTTATAATTTCATTTGGCCAATTTTGTTTGCTTTTTGTTTTATTTGTTTGGCGTATTTTGTATTCGATTCGTTTTTGTAAGTAGGGTTTTTGGTATATTAAGCTGTTTCTTGAAGAATGCAGCTTCTTTGGAGTTGATTTGGTGTTTTACTATTTGTAGGAGAGGGACATTGTTTTTTGTGAGCTATGATTTCAATTCGATTGTTATATTTTTTAGAGTTAGTTCTAGTTGGCTTCGACTTCGGCTCTCCAATGCTCTTGGTACGTACAGTCTATCAACATCTGATTTGGGCTGGTGTATCCTCATTTGGTAACTATTTTTTCTGTTCTTGGCGTCCTATCTTTTAATGTCATTCAACTTCCATTTCATAAAGTTGAAACTGTATGTTACTACGGGTATTATTTTGACATGTCTAATCACGGATCCCCACTTCATATATCAGAAGCTATCCTTTGTATGCTAAGTAATGCTCGTGTATTTTAATATATCTACTAGTCTATGTTCTGCTATCTATTTAAACTTAGTATTATTGAAAAAATCTGTTATTTTTTTTTGTTTGTTTTTTTAAGCGTTCAACCCAAAGCAAAGCGAGAACGCTAGGGGTTACAGAAGATTTGGAGCAAGATCAGATAGGAGTGATAGAGGAAAGGATGAGGAGAAGGATAGTGGATAGATCAAGGCAACTGGAGATGTTGATTGACATTACATTGGAATAGCTGGAGATTATAGCTCACAGGGAAACTGGAATAGGGAAGGGAGTTCCACAGGCGAGAGGTGCGAGACATGAATCTAATGGAGTAGAAGAGACGGCTACATTTAGGAGTTTCGACAGTGAAAAGGTGAGAGCGGGATGCCAGACTCGTAGGGCGCTTGAATTCATGAAGTCTGGGAACCAGCGAATATTTTTACTATTTATACTCTCCGTGTCACCGGCCTTTTTATTTTAAAATAAATACGTAAAAAATCTTATAGATCTCCGGGGAAATAGTTTGGGTTTCAGTCTTGGTTTGAGGCCAAACGATATCTAGCCACACACACACACACACACACACACACACACACACACACACACATATATATATATATATATATATATATATATATATATATATATATATATATATATACAATCAATGAAACATATTGTAAATTACATGATTCAGCAGCTCACAAGGATATAAACACTTAGCCTTGTGAAAAGGCAAATCATAATCGCATATACTTAACTTTAAAACTATCAATAAAACGCTGTTACAATATATTTTCTAGCCACTTATCCCTGAAAATGATATTGGAAAAGATTAAAAGTACATGTGTTTAAAAAAAATATTACCGCGCCTTTCTTGATGAATTTCATCTTAACACCATGAAACTGATTTGAGAATATGAAATGATCAGTATAAAAATAAATATGCACAATATGATTATATTATAGAATGAAACATGATTTATGACCATAAAACACTGGTTCGAATCTCACCATTATTTCAAAACGAAAACTCTTTTCAGTCACTTTAAATTAGTTGTGAAATACAGCAAAGAATTTTGCTCCTTGGAAATAATAAATTTCATTTATAAGTTTTGAATTCAATCTAAAATAAAAGCCTCAAGAAGGATTTTTCCTTTTTTAAAATTGTTTTAAAATTAATGTATCGTGTATCTAGTATACCGTAAAACTATATTTTATTATATATATATATATATATATATATATATATATATATATATATATATATATATATATATATATATATATATATATATATATATATATATATATATATATATATATATATATATATATATATATATATATATATGTAGGTAATAGCAGCATAGCAGTAATTCAAACACATACAAATTCAGAAACGAACGATTTGTGAGGAAGGAGACTTTCCTGATGTTATCGGTCTGAAAAGGGTTCGATCCAAGCGTGCGGCATCTTTGGAAAGTGCCTGAAAACCATACCATGTGTTGAGCAAAAGCCTTGTAAGTGAAACTGGGTAGACGGAACAGTTAGGCTTTTCGACAGCTGCGCGAGATTGAAGTTACAATCACCGTGTCCGAGTGTTGGAGTTTGCAGGTGTTTGTTTACATTGCTGAACATAACACGCTCCCTCCCAGAAACTGTAACTAAGGTCTGCTCAGCATAGTAGCAGTATAAACCACAGGTTGTCTCTGTTGGTGTAGAACTAACACACATATGCCTGAGCGTGTCTGCAATAAGATTAATAGCCGAACTAGCTGACGGGTATCATCGAATACGATTGGCGAGCTATTATATATATATATATATATATATATATATATATATATATATATATATATATATATATATATATATATATATATATATATATATTTAATTTATGAAGTTTTTCTCTTTCTTCCTCCCATTTTAATATCTCACTTCCGTTAAGTTAACCGTTTAAATAGGTCAAGATCTGGTTCCTCTTCCCCCAATATAAAGTATGATTGAAAGAAATATTAAAATAAACCCTCTCTAATCTCAACCATGTCTCTCCCACCACTCCTCTCTACCCTCTCTGTTAAATTACATAAAATTGATACTACCCGTCAAAAGTATGAATTCATATTTGGAAGTGTTATCTGATGATCTAGCGTCCCTTATAAGGGCTCTGGTGAAATAAATTATTATAATGGGACCTTAAAGTGGTCTGTTTTTCTTTAAATATATATATATATATATATATATATATATATATATATATATATATATATATATATATATATATATATATATATGTATTTGTGTATGTCTGTGTGTCTGTATCTGATCGTATCCAGATTAATATTCACTGACTTTTGCTTGCTTTCCATACATTAATTTTATTTCATCATTTTTTTCCAGCGGCGTATGTCGTTGGCATCTCGGAAGGCATGAATCATTTTAATCAAGTCAATATTTACTTCCAAAATTCTTACAGAATTCTGAATGAAAATGCGTGAATCTCCATATCAAAATCATATGTTTACTTTATTTCGATGAGAGGTCATCGCAGGTTTTGAATTACTGACCTACGTACACACGCACGTACCCAGGCACGCACACGTGCACATACTTTTTTATGTGTGCATATGCGTGTGAGTTGGAAATATCAATTCATCATTCAAAATTTATCAGTTTGCATATATCTATTGATTTATACTTGCAATATATTATTAATCCGACAAAAATACGTGGCATATTTTTTTTAGAAATAATTTAGTGGTAGTATTTTTATTAGTGATATGGCTCAGAGCCTAATTATCTTATGCAATGCTTACAAAAATTTATATATATATATATATGTATGTATGTATGTATGTATGTATATATATATATATATATATATATATATATATATATATATATATATATATATATATTCACACATATATATATGTATGATAATATAAAGAACACACAGGAGGCGCTTAATCTAGCTGGATTCACTTTTATTATTATTAGGAATTCAGATCACCGCATATTTATCGTTGGTGTAAAGAGACGTTTTTTTTTCAGTTAGGCTTGGAATCCGTTTATTTCTTGGAACTTTCAAGGGACGAGCCATCTGTTCATGAATCTGGAACGGCATAAATTATACTAACGTTTGTTCAAAAAGTAAAATTCACGAGAAACTTGATTAACCAATGAAACTCAAACAACACAAAAGTAAAAATACCAGCACGTATATCTTTTCCTCCATATCTATCTGTTGTAGGCATGAGAGAAGTGAAACGTGTTAGATTAATAAAGATTTCCTATATGCTCATAAACTAATTATTCTGTCAATATTTGATTGGATCTATCTATCTATCTATCTATCTATCTATCTATCTATCTATCTATGTTTATTTAAGTTTTGTGCGCATGTGCAGTCCCACCAAAGTGAACAATAAAGCCGGTGAAGTCCTAATGGACGAAACGCATCACATGAATTTTTCCTATTTTTTTAAGCATTTTTCCACAATAATTTTCTTTCTCTATGAATATCTATCATTATATCTCATAATATATATATATATATATATATATATATATATATATATATATATGATTGTATTTACATCATTTATATATATTCGTTGAGTTTGTATATATTTACATATATATATATATATATATATATATATAAAAACGTGAGCATTGACAGGCTGATTCATGCTGGACGCAATCGTCAGGACGCGAATGCTGGATTTTTCCTCGGCTATTTATATATATAAGTTTCAGTGGTGCATTGTGGGGAATCTTTTCTGGCGCATATTTTTGCGGAAGTGGCTTGTTTATTTATTTATTTATTTATTTGGGTTAATTTATTTTACTTGCTTTTAATTTTTATTTTGCATTATTTATTCTTTCGAAGTTTGATGATTTGTTAACATAGGAAAAATATTGTGGGGGGGCTGTTTGCTTAGGTCGCTTATTTAATAGTTTGTTTTTGTCTGGGAAGATAATTAATGTTATTTATTCATCTACTGTTTAGATTGCTTGACATAGCCTATTCTGTTATTTTGGCGTGTGGACAGTTTTTGATTTATTTATTTGGATTAAGTGTTTTTAATTGTTTTTGCTTAATTAGGCTTATTTTTAAAAATTCTAACGGTTATTTTAGTGGGGCGATTTGTTAATTTGTTCATTTATTTATTTATTTGGGTTCATTTTTATTAGTTTTTAATTATTTACTTATTTTCTATTTTGTATAGTTGTATTTATTCTATTTTATTTTTGATTTTTAAGTAAAGTAGTGGTGTTTTTTTATTATCGATTTTTAGCTGTTATAGCTATTTTTACGTCCAATTTTTGGATTGGTTGTTGTAGTCTAAGCATGTCCACTGTTTTCGCGGAAAAACAGCATAGCGTAAATGAAAAATGCCACAAACTTAAAGAAAATAAAGTAATATCGTCAAAATGCTTATGTTATTATTTAGATGAAGGAAAAAGTATTTTTTAATTATTTTTTTAAATTTTTTAATATTTTCTAACACGTTCGAAATTTTGGTTAAAATCGTCTTTGTTTACGTCATCGCGGCGACGTTTAAAATAACATATTTTTTTTTTGCGTTTTTTTACCGTTGAAAACATATTGATTTGGAAATTCTTGTAAAAATAAAATAATTGTCCAATCTTAATGAAATTATCAGGACTTATTCACAAATGAATGAAATTATTTTTGAAATATTTTTTTAGAAAATTTTGGTAAAATTATATTTTTTTAAAATATGTTACCCCACATTTACTTAATTTAATGAAATTTCGCCCAAAACCCTTTTGGTTCCTGAATTTTTTTTTTTGTTAAAAGTAGGAGTCTTCGAAGATGGTAAATAATCTACTTTTCTTTTCACAAATTTGAGCTATTTAACTGAAAATCTGCTCTGAATTGAAAAATAATGAATCCAATAAAACTATGATATTACTTAATTAGAAAAGCTTTTAATTGCTTTTGTAAATAAGTAATATTAAGACATTATTGTCTGAAGAAATAATTTTTTCTGATGAATAATTAATTTTTACATGAATTGTTTCGTTTTTTTAAGAAATTTTAATTATAATAATTTATAATAGTTTTAAATCGTGTAAAGCTCTGTATTAGGAGGGTTCCTCGATATTATGTACTAATTAAGTAGAAAAAAAATTTACGAATCCAAAATTGCTAAGTTTAATAAATTTAGTTGCGCTACTTTTTTTAAAAATAATTTTTTATATTGTATTTTTTTACTTAATACATTCCTTATTTCCATGTATGATATACAGAAATTGCCATTATTATAACAGGGTCACGTGATCTAAGGGTTTTGTCCCTTTCAAAACATTTCGTTTATTAATAGATTGTATTTTCCGATCAGCTGTAAAAGTGTAAACTTTAAATTTTAAATTATTTTTTCTTTTTTTCATTAACTATTTCACTAAATAATTTTATTTTATGTATTGTATTTCCATTAGTGTGTGTCATACTCAAATAGAATAATTTTTTTTTTAAAAACTCAGACTTAAAAATTATGTCATTTATGGTCATCAGTAGTAGCTGTCATCGGCTCGTCAATCAATCATTATCAGTAAGATCGAACAACTGAACGGGACCGCTCGTTAATAATTGGTTGTATATTATTTTTTTATGCTATAAGTAACAAAGATTTCTTTGAAATCAGATTACTTTAACTTTAAATTTTTTAATTTTACTAAAATAACGTGTCAGAATTTTTTTTAAATATTTTAAAAATCGATAAATTTGTGTTTGTTTACAAATTTCTTAAAATTAAGAAAATGGCCGTTTTTAAGAAAATTTAAAAATTTGAAATTAAATCTGACAATCAAATGTATATAGTTTCTTTCTGAAATACACCAGAATTGTTTAATTAATAGAAATCGTAAATTTAATTATTAAACTTTCGATTAAAGCTAAAATGAAATCTTCAAGAATGTTTTTTCGTTGTAAAAAATTCATTTTAAACTTCAATATAGAAAATTTATGCCGAAATAATGGAGGTACTTATTGTAGTCTCTTCTGGCTGTTATTTTGGTGAGATTGGTTTCTTAATTTTTTTATTATTATTTTCTTCATTTACTTATTTGGGTTGATTGTTTTTACTTGTTTTTATGTATTTTATTATTTTTTATTTTATTTATTCTATTTCGTCTATTCTCACGGGAATGATTTATTAATTTGCTTATTTGTTTGGATTAATTTATTTTACTTGTTTTTGTATTATTTTGTTTATTTGCATTTACTCATTTCAGTTTTCCATTTTTAAGTAACGTAGTAAAATTTGTTTTCATGTCTGCATTCTGAGATGAGCGCAGATCGTTTATTTAGTAATTTATTTTGATTTCGGAATGTAATAGTAGCTATCTTTCCTCGATGCAAAGGTTGCACGTTTTTAATTGATTCTTGTAGGCTGATGATCTTTTCCTTATTTTCCGTGATATCATGGAAAATAAGAAAAACAAGTACTCTGAAAAAATATATGTCTGTTTATATATTCTGCTAATATTTGTGAAATGTTGTAAAAAGTCGAACATAACATTAGTGTCGAAGACCAAGCGATTAAATCACTTTCAATATACTTTTGTCTTAGTAAATTGCTTTCACATTTAATTAAAGTATCATTTTTTATACTGAAATTATATTCAGACTCATTACGTTGAAGTAATGCCTTGAATATTTTGTTTAGTAGAAAAAGACACTTTTTTCTTACGTTCGGCTCCATCTAACGCGGTCCGCAAACTGGTGTTTATATCGACTTCCGTCTCTTTCAAGTCCCTTTTGATACAATAATTATACTGGAGACTTTGGACGCCTCACAATCGTTTCCCACAGCTTAGTTTACCATACAGTGCGATTTTTGGCATTTTTGGTCTGACAAGTTCTTCGATGTTAGGGATATTGTCTTGCCACAAGATATGCATTATATAGCGGGAAAAGCAGCATTGTATACTTGCCAAGCGGTTGATATCCCTGTGGTATATCGGTGCATATTCCAGGCCGTATATCAACTTTGACTTCAAGAAAGATAACTCAATGTTGAAATTTACACGTTGTTTAATAAGTGAAGAAGTGTCATGATCAACTGATTCAAAGAACAAATAAAACAAATATGATTTTTGACACTTTTATATATGCCATCACTTGGCATATTATGTAAATTTATTTATAACTATAAGGAATTTACTTAATAGAAATAAGTTATATATATATATATATATATATATATATATATATATATATATATTTTATATATATATATATATATATATATATATATATATATATATATATATATGCAATGTGATAGGTCTTGATCTGGCATCTAGGCTATAGTCGCTTTCTCACGGACGTGCGTGGCTTTCCTCTGTCTCTTCAACAAGTATTTTCACGACAACAGTTCCGACGAGCTACTTTCGCTGGTTCCCAGATTACATGAATTTAAGCGAGTTATTAGGCTGGCACCTCAGCCGACCCTTTCACAGACAAAACAGTTAAATATAGCCGTCTCTTCTACTCAAACATATTCTCACGCTTTTCCCGTCTGTGGAACTGTCCTCCACTTACTTGCTTCCCCGATGACAATAATCTTCAAATAGTCAAGTGTAATGTCATTCGACATCTGACACCCTGAGCCTGTTCCCCGTCCTTCTCTGTATGCTTTCCTCAAACATGCCTGTTAACTTTATTTTTGCGTAAAAGACCATAGGAAAACTGTATCATTAACCGACTCATTTCGTCCAATGCTGACATTTTCAACGCAAAAACGAAATGAATTTATTAAAACAAAATAACTATTAACAACAAAACAAAATGTCCTTAGAAACTAAAATAATTTAGAATACAATGCTATCGTATTCATATTGTCAACTGAAAATTACGTCAAGTACTATCACGTGTGGAAATATTGTCTTTATTGCTGTGCTGACGGATTCAATCATTTTCTTTTGATTTATATATATATATATATATATATATATATATATATATATATATATATATATATATATATATATATACCGGTTGTAACAAGAAACTTCTCCAAATCATGTAACAACATAATTATCCATCCCACACATTTTTAATATCTAAAAACTCACTAAAATAATTGAGTTAGTTTTTTCAAAGTTTTCAGTTGACCCATTTTGCCATCTTGACGCCATTTATCTCCGTGATTCATATTTTTTTTATCACCTAGTTTAAATCAGAAAGAGACAGTTATAATTTCTCAGGCACGCAATACGAAAAAAAAAGGATTAAAGCATTTGACACTCCCATGGCATATTGAAGACAAGATGGTCCGAGGAAAGTAGCCTATAACCTACCAACCAAGCTTGTGTAAATGGTTTGCTGAACAGGGATTAGGGAAGTTCGTTTTGCTTAGAGGTACAAAGACCTTGATGTTCAGGAGAGAGTTAGTAGCAAAGGGACGCGGTACATAGAACAAGATTAAGAGTAGAAACAATATTAAAGAAAAAATGTAGAAAGCAAGAATTCCATACATGATCCAGTTTTATTATTGATAAGAAATACGTATAATAAAATAAGGGAACATTTAAAGTTGCCTTCTCCTTCATTGTGCCCAGGCATTCACTGTGCATGTCTTGTCAAATGTATGTCTGGCCGTCTGGTCGTGACTACTCCGCGACTGATAGCATGAGTCTTTTTTCCAGTTTCCTTTTTTATGTGCCGTTTCCATTCAAGACGTTGGCGATCATGGCCCTCCGAATCTTCCTGCCCCTTATAGCTGTTAATAAGTTTTGTCTTTTTTTGTTATTACTTCCAAAACCTATTTTACTATCCATTTGCTCAAGTTTATCAAGTATGTTACGTGCTGCTTTCACCCAATCTGTCCTCTGAGGAGCAGAGGTTCCAACTCTTCCTTCCTCATTACATTACACAGAAATTTAAGCTGCCTCATCCTGAAGTATCTTGTACATTTTCTTTTCTGTCTCCATTTTTTTTTCAAAATATCGTTGTTGCTCACATTCTATCCTCAGCAACTTTCTGCAGACCAACATTTCTGCTGCTTCAAGTTTCTCCTACATCTATGAAGAGATTGTCCAACATTCACCTGCCATGCAGGGGAATAGATATCACATAATAGTTCAGAACTCATTTCTTTGTGTCTAACAAAAATTTTACGTCTCCTACTCTGCTTAGCTTTTGGAATGCATCTTTAGCCATCCCAATATGCCTTCGGATCTCAGTGTCACATTTTCCAAGTTCAGTTAGAACGGTTCCAAGTTATTTAAATTTCTGTATTTGTTTGATTTTTAGTATCTCTGATTTGTAATTTACATTTTCGGCTCATCCATTTGCTGATAAACATGTATTCTTTTTTCTTGTCGTGTACACTTTGTCCTTTCATCTCGCTTTCACGATACTCTAGTTCAGTGCTTAGGCCACCTCCATACAACACAAATAACTCCTAGTCCTTTTGTACCGTTGACATTTGTTCTAAAAGAAAAAGAAAAAGAATATTTCTACCAAGATGAAATTCTGTTTTGTATATATATATATATATATATATATATATATAGAGAGAGAGAGAGGAACTATTATGCCAACTGTAAAGCAGTATGCATTGTTTGACTTCAACCTTTCAAATGTAAAAATGAGAAACAAAACATTGTGTAGCGAGATGATGCATATAGTATCAAAGGTAAAAAAAACCCGTTAAAATATTAAAAGAAAAACTATAAAAAGCAATAAAGCCTGAAGAATGATAAAAAGATTGTAAAATTAATTACAGGACCACTGACGACTGGATCGATTTACGCCATATCGGTCTCAACGAATCGTGGTCGTAAGTCGAAGACAACCTGTAATATACATAATAAATGATGTCTAAGAGCATTTTACAGTTCCCTCTACCCGTGCAGGAAAATAATTATAGTACCCTAGTTTGTCACAGATCCAGTCATTTGTACATGTCAACAGCAAAATATGTTTTGCTTTTATAAATTATGAAAGAAGGCGTAGGTATGAAGATTATTTACTTCCCCGAACGTATCAGTTGAAGTATATCGAAGGAAGAATAAAGCAATATTCAAGCTCGCCATTTCTGTTTACTTTGCTGATAAGCGATACTCGAAATTTCATTTTCTCCCTTTATCTATGTCTGTCTAAAATACACTCACACACATAACTACATTCCTACCTAACTACACGCGTACATACACTCAAAAAATAAATACGGTTAATGAATTCATAGCCTGGCAAATATATTAACTCTGTTGTAATCTGAAATGGTCTACAGACTAATTTTAGAGCAATGAAATTAATAAACTATTAAAACTGGCCCTGGCCACCACTTTACAGGTGGGAAAGAAAAATGACGTAATTCCCAGTCACCGGTTGAACAGTGGTAGAGAAAAATGACTTAATGCCCAGCTACCGGTTGAACGATGGGTAAACACTTGTAACTATTTTACATGTACCGTGACATATTACATACCAATTATTTGCTAATTTTGACTCATGAGCTCAGGCAGAAAGGTTAAAATTCTTCAGGAACGCAGAACGCAAAGGGTTAAGAACATTGAAAAAGAAAATATGATGCCACAAATTTAATATTGAGTGTATCCCTAGCACTAATATAGGAGCAATAAGGCCCAAATATCTAGAAATGGAACTACATATTGTAGAAGTCAGACCTGATTCTACATATACCCCATAATATTCTCTTTCCTTATACATGATTAAAACAAATTCAATTAATATCCATCTGCATTCAGCGGCTCAAGGTTATTCATTAGTTTAGTAATATAAAAAATATTCTGGTTATGGTGTGCAATGATATTCCTACCATTTGCTGATGTCTACTCGGCCCAAACAAGAAAGAATTTTCACAAAATTGGATTTTTTATCTAGCCAGATTTTGAGAAGTTGAACTTGAGTGAATTTCAGACACATTTCTATATCGCTATGTTATAGATGGAAGCTGTTAATTGTCCAATTTTTTCAAATGTAGCCTAGAAGCATTAACACAATGTGATCAGCCGCTTCAAATAGATGTATTCGCTGACATTAGCTTCTGTTAGAGAAAACTGTAGTAACCAAATGATATGTAATGACAGAGAGAATTGCTAAAAGATGGAGTTACTAATAAGACACCCACAGAGGTATGGCCTAACTAAATGGCCAATATTTGACATTTAATAAACATATAATTCCTGAAACAATATAAATCCATAATAGATTGTAAATTAGGAGCAAACGTGTTTTACTTTGTCAGTCTAAATACGGAATATAGCAGCGTCAATGTCATCGCATTTAGAGATTGCATATTCAACTGCGCAAAAGAAGAATTTTAATTTATTATATCTGCAACTAATTTGTCAGCTGAATAAAACCATTCCGTTAGATCAATTATTAATATCGCCACCAGAGAATAAAGCAGGTAGGTCTTAACGAGAAAACTATTTCTTTGAAACTCCTGGAATGGTATTAGAGAGTCACAAACAAAGAACTATCCCAAATTACATGAAACCCATTTTAGTACTTCCAACAGCGGTATCAACTAAAACATAAGTAAGATGAAGGGAAAATAATAATATAATCTAGATATTAGCGTTTCACACGATTCCTAACTAGAGGTTAAGAATAAAGTCCCTAAAATTACTGGAAAGAGAAATAACAGTGACTAGATTTTGCTGAAATTTTTTTAAAAATAAAGTAGTACCTGATCGGTGGAGTAAAAGAATACTGCTCGGATTGAGGAATCGGAGAGCCGAGTTCGAATTCCAGTCGAATCAATAATATTCATTTACTTAGATACCCTTGAGACGGGAATCCAGTCGAATTCCTTATATTCACTTACGTGCTAATACCCTTGGAAAAGGTATCAATCCTATCGCAGAAATAAAAAGACAAAATACTGCGGGAAAACATCTGCCTCATCAGTCATGTATCGAGAGACACATTATCACCTAAGCGTGTATCACGCATGATTGAGTACCAGATGCTTTGTGAATGAATACAGAATGTATCCTAAAGTTTAACGGCTAATATTGACATTAACATGTCAGTAAATGAAAACAAGGTGTTTTATTCAGATGGTATTGGTCTGTCAATTGGCGTTAGATGAGATGCTTATTAAGAAAGAAAATTCTTCACGAAATGTGGTATATATGAACGGAGCATTTTCAACTCTAAGCACGATGCTATCTACTCGACATTCATTCCATCAAGCATTGCAAAAATACTTTATCGATGATGTTATTGTTACAAAACAAGTATTAATAAGAAAGTAAAGCTCTCCTACATAAAATAATATTCGATTTATCAAACTTACACCATTTATTATCGGTGTGTGTGTGCGGCGATATTTTTCCGAAATATGATCACCTCCTGAAGAACAATATTTTTTTTTATTATCGTATGGTGCTTATATCTCTTCGAGACAACAGTTTGTCCCAGTTTATACGTCCTGGACACAGATGGGTAGAACCCTGTTTAAATATCAATGGCAGCTACTTTCATACTGTGAGGCGCGAACTTTTACATGATGGCTTTGAGGCCACATTTCATATCAACCGGCTCAATCATCTGGCTTCTCTGATGCTTCTTCTTGATATGTCTTATCCCTTCAGGTCGTAGGCGATCATGGCTTCCAAAAAATACCCTTGTAGATTTTAATGAACGTTTTCTTTATGTTATTTCTCATAAACCTTGTTCCACCATCCATTAACTCAAAATCGTTAAGTGCTTTATGCATTGTTTTCCATTTTCCTTCTGTCTGCAACGTAGGTATCAGATTTTCCAAGACCAACTTCCTCGTTATATGCCCCAGAATCCTAAACTGTCTCTTCCGTATATTAAATATTATTTTTCTCCAAACTTCATCGTTAATCACATGTTCGATCTACGGTATCCCACGTATTCTTCTATAGAACCATATTTCTGTTTTCTCTTCCTGTTTGAGAGTATCATCTCGTATTTACTGCTATACAAGTGAATATATATTACATAGCAGTTTACTACTCTTTTACTTGTTTCTAGCGAAGTTTTCCTATTTCTTAGTGCTCAGTTTAGCTTTGAATTGCTTCGTTGGCTGTCCCAAATGCGTCTTCGGATTTCACTGTCGTTTATACCATCCTCTGATATCTCAATTTCCGCACATGTTATCTCTGATTTGCAGTTCTTACTTTGGACTCACTCTTTGTTAACAAATATACATTCTCTATTCTTGCAGTTAATGTTAAATCCTTTCTCCTCGCTTTCATTCTTTACATTCTGTAGGGGATTTTGTAGCATTCTTTCTATTACCAACACTGTGTCAGCTGCATACATTATGTTGTGGCCTCCAACAATTAACCCTCCTAAGACTTCGAGTTCTCGCAGAATCGCCTCGCTCCATAGGTTCAATTAGTCAGGCGAGAAGACCCACCTTTGCCTTATGATCCTTTCTATTTTTGTATATTCGCTGAACTCATTCTCAATGAGCATGTATGCCGTTTGCAGGTTCTTGATTATTCTAATAACTTTCCCGAATAGATCAACGTTGCTGAATATTTCCAGTATATATTGCGGCGTAGTATATCGAAAGCTCTATCGTAATCTATAAAACACAAGTAAAAGTCCCTCAGAATTTTTATTGCTCTTTCGGATAACATTCTCAGCATGTTCTAGGTTCCAGTGTCTTTGACGAACCCGCACTGTTCTTGTCCTATTTCCGATCTGATTCTACCGCACGCTCTCTTCATCAGTATTCGGATGATCAGTTTCGTTATATGGCTTAATAAGCTGACTATCCATTGGCGTTCATATTCGTTTACATCTGGCTTCTTTGGCAGTGCTATGAAAATAGATCTACTTAGGTCTTCTGGTATGTAACCACTGTTGTATTTTTCATTTATTATTTCAGTAATCTTGTCTATGCCGAAATCGTCGAAAGTCTCCATCTATTCCGACTGGCCCTGCCGCTTTGTTTCTGTTCCATTTGAACAGTACTGCCTCCACTTCAGTTTTCTGGCCCACCGATTTTCTGTGTATTGCCGATTGTTCTCTATTAACGTGGAAGAGTTTTCAGATATATGGGTTCTATCTCTGGAGTAATTCTTACTTTCTTTAATATAAGCGTTTCGTACTTGGATTTTAACACTCTGTTGATGTTGTCTTTTTTACTGTTAGTTCTCTTATTTTATTCATTCATGACTGATTTATCTGTGATACGTATTCTTTCTATATTTCTCCATTTTCGGTTACGCCGTTTCTATTTAGCCTGTCTGCATATTTTATTTATTTCTT
>CAHIKZ030000067.1:360000-367500 GCA_903632075.3 Acanthosepion pharaonis | reverse complement strand
GAGATGCAGGAGATTCCGCAGTCGTCTGGAAACCGCGGCCGAAACCAATTTCGATTTTATTTAATATTCTTTATTTATTATTCTAAGATATTCTTGTACAATTTTGGTAAATATATCTGTTAAAATGATATGTTATTTTCATTTTTCACAACTTAGACGACGATTTATCCATCACATGTCCATAATTATATATACACACACACATATATATATATATATATATATATATATATATATATATATATATATGATATATATATGATTGATGGTTATTGATAATGTGTGTAATTATTCATTTATTGTAACGTTCATGTATTTAATATCCGTTTATATTTCAACTAATTAATTTAATTATTTTAATTTATGAAATTAGATTTAATGGTTTCTTTTAATAATATATATATATATATATATATATATTAGTCGATATCACCTGATACAAGGCAGTGAAGCCACTGAGATATAACTGTCTACAGCGAGTTGAAGAAATAACCACACAAACAAGTAAAGAGTAATCAGGAGGGCAGTAGTGAGCGATTGATATTGGATTTAAATTTTGAAATTTAAATTTTGCTGGAAATCATGGAACCGGAATTGGATTCCACAAGAGAGAAGTTCGAGAAAATACTGTTTTCATAGAATGTATGGTTATATCGAACCAGCTCAAATATAAATTTATGATATATATATATATATATATATATATATATATATATATATATATATATATATATATTATTTAAATCTGACAAAACCGGCAACTTCTACAAATTGGCTGTCGATGACTACAACAACTTAATTAAAAAAATACTTAACCAGGACTTATAAAAATGCTTGCAACAACAACATTAATATGGTTGATAGCATAAACAGAGCTAGTAAAAAAATAACTGATAAATTAAAAATTAGCGACAGAGTAGGTAAACTTGCTGAAAAGGAATGTTACATAACTCTTAACGACCATAAGCATGACTTTTTAGAAAACCCTGCAACCAGAATAATTAACCCTACCCGACCCGACATAGGAAAGATCAGCAAAAGGAACCTGGAAAAAATTACCTGTCAAATAAAAAAACAACTGGAATTAAAATTATGGATCAATACTAAAGATGTCATCAATTGGTTTAACTATATTGATGATAAACCGAATTGCACCCTAATACAGTTCGATATCGTGGATTACTACCCATCAATTTCGCTGGATCTATTTACGACTGCCCTGGACTTTGCTGCTGTGCATTCCAACCTGACAAAGGAAGAAACAGATATAATCCTCAGCGCAAAGAAATCGGTCCTCATTCATAATGGGGACCAATGGATAAAAAACAATAACGACCTGTTTGACATCACTATGGGATCATTAGACTCTGCTTTGTCTTCTGACCCTGTTGATCTTCTAATACTGTACAACTTAACGGCACACCGCGAAATTAATATTAAGGACATCGGACTGTATAGAGATGACGGGCTCATGGTGGTGAGGTGTTCTACTAGTTTTAAGATAGAAAAAATCAGAAAAATTATATTTTGTGAATTTAATAAAACTAAACTTAAAGATAATTGTCTCTTCTAATTTGAAAATCGATGTAACTCTAGACTTACCAGGCAACACATACCAACCTTATAGAAAATCAAATGCTAACCCTTTATATATACACCCGAAGTCAAACCACCCTCCATCCATAATTATACATATACCCTCATGGAATTAGCATTAACTCAGCTAACAAGGAAATATTCCAACAACACAATCGCTTCTATAACACTCCCCTAAAAAATAGTGGTTATAAAAATGCTAACATTAACTATAGAGACAACTGCACTGGCCATAAGAAAAAAAAACAGGAAAAGAAAAATCATTTGGTAAACCCCTCCGTTCAAGCAAATGGTTAGTATTAAGCTAGGACGGAAATTCTTAGCCCTAATTGATAAACACTTCCCCACCAATAGTAAGCTTAGTAATATATTCAATAAGAACACCCTAAAATTGAGTTACAGCTACTCTGAAAATCTTGAACGTATAATAAAAAAAAAACACAATAATAAGATCTTGAACAAACCCCCATGCCTGAATAGTATTAATAAACACCCTGCACTTAAATCAGATAATAAAAGGGAACAATTATGTAATTGTAGAAACCTAGAAGACTTCCCATTAGAAAATAAATGCTGCATTAAATCTGTGGTATACCAATGTACTATATCATCCAGTGAGAGTCCTAGCACTAATATGATATACATATCCACGAAGAATGATTTTAAAGATAGATGGAGGCAGCATAAGTGCTTTTTCAATAATATAAATAAAAGAAATCAAACTTCCCTATCTAAATATTTTTGGCATCTGAAGGAAACAAATAGGACACCTAAAGTTAAATGGAAAATTATAAATAGGGCTAGAACATGTAAAACTTGGGTTGACCCATGCCCTTTTTGCCTCCATGAGACATTGCACATTATTAAGCTTCTAAATAATAATAATCTATTAAACAATAGACATGAATTAACGGTTTTTTGTCGACATTATCAGATTCATGCTTTGAATAATTAGCTAAAAACAAGCATACAATATAATAACTTTCATAATCCATAGCCCAAATAAACAGTTTAAAAACCTTACAAAAAGATAACCCTTCATGGAGTCGTCAAAAAACAAACGTTACGGCAGTTTCTTTTATATGCACAAATCCCTTTCATAAAGAAATAAAATAAAAAAATAAACAAATCTCCATAGACACGCGAACCAGACTAGGGTTAATACATCTTCCGTTTCAAATTTAGACACCCCCACCTTTCCCTGACTTGACATATATGAAAGTAACTCTATATTGATACTTATTATTAACACCCAACACACGCCTACCCAATTTAAACAATTCGCCCTAGCTGTTACCATGGAAATTTTGATTTCAATTATTAAAACACGTAAATTTCAGAAATACGTTATTCAAAAAAAATTTCGCTTGAAGATGGAACAAAGCTTACTTTAACTCAATTTAATTCAAATAATTATATTGAAGTTTTCGGCTCTTGTTTTGAAACATGAGGCCTCTTATGTCGCGAGTTGGAATCATATTTTTAAATTAATAATTATATTTATGCTCTACTTTTGTATCGTGCACTATTTTTTAAAAATAATAACTAAAATACTAAGGAACTTTGGATTATTTACCTTACCAGTTCCTTCTTATTTTCTATATATTTTCACATACTATATATATATATATATATATGTGTGTGTGTGAGCAGCTTCTTCAAAGGCAGAAAAGTATAGTTGTTTTTTTTTTTGCATCGTGAACGATGAATTAAAAGTGAATACACTACGATAATAACCCTAAGCATAAAGGATCGTTGGGTATGACCGGCCGTACATTAACATCGGCGGCAAAGCCGAATATCCATGTTTCAAAGACTCTGCTCTGCATTTGTTGAGATCACCTATGTTTAGTTTATTATGAGCTGCTTAAACGGACCAAAACCATCATGGGAGATCGCTGTCCACTAAAATGTATGCGTTTGAGCCGAGCATTGAAGACTAAAGGGCGCTGTATGACGAGAGACTCGACAAAATCATTTTACATCATAACAACGCTTGGCCACATTTTGCAAAACGGGTGAAAACCTACATGGAAGCGCTTAAATGAGAAGTCCTATTCACCAAACATTGCCCCGTCCGATTCTCACTTGTTCCGAGAAGCACTTTTATTCTTATGGAAAATAAAAAAAAAATAATAATGTGTCGACTCGTGTTTAGCCTCAAAATACGTGTTTTTTTCGACATGGAATTCAAATCCTGGTAGAAAGATGGGTGAAAGTAGTGGTTAGCGATGGACAATATTTTCAGTGACATATTTCTTTTTAATTTTTGTAAAAAAAAAATTACTTTTCATGAAAAATAAGCGAGAACTTATTCAAGGTCCTAATATTAACTCTAAAATAAAGTTAATCCAATGTCAAACAGTTATTATAGATTGATAAACGCTGCTAATTTTTATTATTTCACCCCAAGCAAGGGAAAACAGCCACCAAGACACAATTTATACACTCTAATTATGCGAGTGAAATAAATTAAGAAAACTTTAATGAGGAAAAAGGACAATAAAAATGATTCAGAAAGACAGAAAATGGAGAACGATTTTGAATTTATATTTGTAAATATATTAGTCGGTACGGAAGACCGAAAACGGAATAATAGAGTAACACAGGTGAGAAATGCAGAAGAAGTTGTATCTCCTTTGACCTATATTTCTTCTTATCTTTTTCAACGACATTCGCGATGTCATGAGTTACAACTAGGTATACATGTAGATGATACACTATTTGCTCTTGTCTTAATATAAATCTAATAGGTCCGACAACGTAAAACTGGCTGCTTCTCATGAAAATGAGCACCAATCATTTGTTAACTTAGACAAGAAATGACTTGTAAATTTTAATGCCACCATAACCAAAATGCAATATAAAACACTTCTTGCTTTCTATAAGCAGGGCTAATGCTAACCTCCAGGATAGAAACTCAATGTGGCTATTTGGACCCATATGTAGTGAATTAATTATATTAACTCAATCGCTAGGAATGCTACGAAAATAGTCGTTACAACGTTTCGTGCCAGAAACCTTTTTTTCGCCAGGATCCATCCTACACAATCATAAATTTGCCAGTCAACGTAATATTGAATTTTTGCCTTCCTTATCTGATCAGATGCTCCTGCTGTATATCTGGAGATTTTCTACAAAATCCAAAGAAATGTCTTTAATTTTATTATTCCCTACTTGGCATTCAGACAATAGTCACTGCAGTGATGTGTTTTTCCTCCTTCGTTTCATTTCTGTATACACCTCTTTGCTACCGCGACTGGATCAATCTAAGCGAAGTACTAGATCTGCAAGCAGGCTTATACTTTTACTGTTAAATTCCCTAGTTCTATTTAATACTTCCCTTTCTCACACTTCTAACCTGTTGAACTTTCTTCCGGTTTCTTGCCTCCCAGCCACTTACAATCTTCAAAAATTTAAATACAACGTCAATCTTCTGTGTTACTGAAATCTGTTCTTTTCTTGTTATTTATATTCAATAACACTTCTCATTCTCTTTCACTCGAAGTAACCCCTTGCATCTGAGACCTTGCTTGGGGTGAAAGACTTGTTTACATTCGTAAGACTTGTTTACATTCGTAAAACAATAAGCTAGATTTAGCTGTGTAACTCTGCCGAGGTCAGTGGGAGAAGCTCTGACTGACACGTTGGTTAGGTTTCGATCCTGGTTTGAGGCAGTCAGATGTTTTGTCGCACTGAGGAGCTGTCATACAGCGAAACAGTACTGTCTGCGAATGACACAATTTAGCTCTAGAAAATATATTTCAATTGAGCACTGTTGAATGATAAACTAATTCTATAAACAACAAACACCTGCGATAATGCAAAGCTCTTCAGTAGGATGAATGGAGCACTTTGGCTAATTGGAATTTGTTTACATTCATAAATGCAATACGCTAGATTTAGCAATGCAACTTTGCCGAATGAAAATAGCTCAGTGGTAGAAGCACTGACTGACACCACACCGGTTGGCTTGAGGCATTCGAATGTCTAGTTACACTGAGGACCTGTGATACAGAGAACCAGTACTGTCTTCGAATAACACACACACACACACACACACACACACACACATATATATATATATATATATATATATATATATATATATATATATATATATATATATATATATATATATATATATATATATATGATGTCACGCCCACTCTCCAGAACAAAGTATCCTCTTTAAATATTCTTAAAATAGTCACAAACACTTCCAAAACCATTATGTATATGTTCAGATCCTCAAACTTTAAGAGAAATAATATTTCTGAAGCAGGCATTTGCAAAATAAATTGCTGTTCCGCCTAATTTGAGAAACAATTAGTAATTAAAAAAAAAATTAATTTATGAGCACAAAAAAGACCCCACAAAAAACAGCTTAACTAATGCCTACATACAGAGAAATAAATTCAACCACAATTTTCATTTTAAAAATGCTACACTCATAAAAAAATGAAAATAACTCACAGAGAAAGAAAATCTTCGAGAGTGCTGCCATTGAATATTATCCAAATATAAATCCACTCCCAGGCTTTTTCCTTATTTCACCTTTCCTAACAGAATTACTACTCTGCCAAGCAAAGTTACACTACTGTATCAAGAAATCAAAAGAAAATGGTCGAATCAGTCAACGCAACAATAAAAAACAATATATCCGCACATGACAGTACTTGACGTAATTTTCAGTTGACAATATGAATATGATAGTGCTTTCTAAATTCTTCCAGTTGCTAGGATATTTTGTTTTGTTGTTAATAGTTCATTTTGTTTTTGACTTGAAAAAGTCCACATTGGACGAAACGCGTCGGTTAATATTAGAATTTTCTTATTGTATTTTACATTTGTAAATATACATGACGGTTAATAAAATTTGAGGAATAAAAAGCCAAAAAAAGGATAAAAATATTGACGATAAAAATGCTGCCATATTCCTTTTCGTTAGTTCATCTTTTATGTTACAAGAGTTGTGTCGGTCTCAACTGCACCTCACAAATAATAAAGTAATTTGCAGTCTGGGGAGTTAGGTGATAAGAAGTAATGGGTGGTGTTGCGCATAAATTGTCTAACAGCCATGTCTGAATTAGCCATCCTCATTACCTTGGGCAGCACTACATCCTGAAGACAGTGTTGAACCTGATGCCATCATTAACACATTCGGGTGTTTTTTCCTTATCAGAACGATCAGAGTGAGTTTTCCTGAGCTGTCGTGCCTTCGTAATCACAATTAGACTCATTCAACTCTTTCTTAACCCTTTGCACTGTCCTCACATTGAGAACCACAAAATCTGAAATGTATGAATTGGAACTTTCGATGCAACTATCAAGCAGAACAGCATGCCGTGTCTAAATTTTTGGCAGAGTAAATTGCGTCATGGTGCTCGTTTTTAGAAGATGGTGACCAAATGAGTGTCCTATTCTGAGCAGTCAACAAAATCAAAATTAAAGAAAGCCTATAAGCGAAATTAAAAATTTACCTATCGGACCCTGTATATCCCGAAAATTCTACAGTAGATTTTACATAAGCTAAATTAAAATGTTTCCCATTCTCTCTCTCTCTCTCGCCCTCTCTCTCTCTCTCTCTCGCCCTCTCTCTCTCTCTCTCTCTATCTATTCTATCTATATATATATATATATATGTTGCTCTCTCTCTTTCTCTCTCACTCTTCATATATATATATATATATATATATCTTACTTATTATAAAACGCAGATTGTGTGTGTGTGTGTGTGTGTGTGTGTGTGTGTGTGTGTGTGTGTGTGTGTGTGTAACGTTTATATATTGGATCGGATTTCCTACATTTTTCAACCGATTTCAACAAAACTTCACAGGACTACGTAAAATTACCTTGCAGTGGTTCTAACAGCGCCCAAAATTGGAAAAACACAATTGTTTT